>CABIKL010001679.1:0-14518 GCA_902196195.1 Aptinothrips rufus
TGTGATGAAAGGTTCATTGCGTCTGTAAGTGCATTACTTTTGGGGAATCGCACTTTGGAACTCATTGCACTTTTTTGCGTTAAAAGTATTGCACTTTCATTTACAGTGGTGTGTTCGGGAATCAGGGAATTTGAAGGAGGGATTTGAAGGCCGGTAATATTACCTGTAAAAAACGGTAAATTACCGTATATTACCGTATTTTTCCCAACACCCCGTAAAATTGGTAATTTTCGTAATTTTGAAATTATATCATGTTTGGGACTTTCCACGTTAATAGCAGTGCGTAGCGATGGTAAGCACTACCAGAAGCCTTTAGTTTTTTTTTCATGACGTGCGTGCGCGCGTGGAATAGGTCGCACACTTTGACTTGATCACATAAAATAAAAATTAACAAAAATTCACATGTCAAGACGCTTACCTCACTTCCCCCTCTCCCCTCTGTTGTTACTTTCAGTGACGTTTGAACGGACCCCTCCCCCGCCCTCTAAAAATGTCACCTGGTTTATTGAAGACCCCCTAGTGCAGCTGTAGCAGCAGCGCTCGCAACAATGGCCTGCCGGCCTGCCACATCTCCCGCCCCTCGTGCGACCAAGGCTGCGCTCGCAACAATAGCCTGCCACGCGGCCCGAGCCAGCGCCCCTAGTACGAGCAAGGCCGCGCTGGCAACAATAGGGCCCCCACACCATCCATCCCAGCGGTCGTTCTTGCTGGTGTGTCGGGCTCGGGCGAGTTCAGGCTCAGGGCTCAGGTGCTTGGTGTTCCAGTCGATGCACCCTCGCCTTTTGAGTCCTGAGTGTCCGCGTTGGTGACATGTCTAGTGGCGCTGGAAGGAAGCCGCCGCGCCGCGCCTGGTCCGTGACGATCAGGGCCGAGGGTTGTCCGAAAGGACATGGATTGGTTGGTTGGTTGGCGGTTCTGCTCGTCGCTGAAACTCTCTTTGCTTTCGAAGGCGAGGCATCAGTTACGGTTGTCCGGAAGGACATGGTTGGTTGGTTGGTTCTGCTCGCCGCTGAAACTCGCTTTGCTTTCGAAGGCGAGGCATCAGTTACGGTTGTCCGGAAGGACATGGTTGGTTGGTTGTTTCTGCTCGCCGCTGAAACTCGCTCTGCTTTCGAACGCGAGGCATCAATTACGGTTGTCCGGAAGGACATGGTTGGTTGGTTGGTTCTGCTCGCCGCTGAAACTCGCTTTGCTTTCGAAGGTGAGGCATCAATTACGGTTGTCCGGAAGGACATGGTTGGTTGGTTGGTTCTGGTCGCCGCTGAAACTCGCTCTGCTTTCGAAGGCGAGGCATCAGTTACGGTTGTCCGGAAGGACATGGTTGGTTGGTTGGTTCCGCTCGCCGCTGAAACTCACTTCGGTTTCGAAGGCGAGGCATCAGTTACGGTTGTCCGGAATGACATGGTTGGTTGGTTGGTTCTGCTCGCCGCTGAAACTCACTTTGCTTTTGAAGGTGAGAGATAAGTTCGAAGCACGAAACGAGCTGTGCGCGTGTTTCAGTGGCAACGGAAGCGAAAGCTCTCGTCTGGTGTAGGGATCAATTCGGGATGAACGTGCATGAGTGCCAGGCCATTCAAGCGATTTTCGGACATTGGAGCGTGAAGACTTGGCATATTCACTGTCCTCAGGTTTGCACAAAGCTTCACAGCACTCGGTGCAATTTTGCGCTGGTTGTATTGACCTAATTTTGCGGACGATGTAACCTTCAAAGACTGTCAGCACATATGAATCGACAGGAGCAACCAGGTAGTCATTGATTTCTACCTGCGGTTCGTCCGGGGTATTGATTTCAGAATCAAGCAGCTCAGCCATACGACTGTCAAACCCTGCTCGCCTGTTTGGCATCCTCATTGCACGTAATGTCTTTTAGCGCTAAAAATGGTTCCATCATTTCCCCTCCTGTCACGTTACTTCCTCTTAGTGGTTACTGGAGAATAAATCATCATAAATCTAAAGGCATTGCTGAACATTCTTGGATCAAGGTGGATGTTACGTCCACAAGCACCCCGAATGTGACCAAAAAAGTGCTGCATTCAAATCAATTTACTTTTAACAAAACATACTAGTTTTGTACGTGTAATTGGTAATATTGTTCAGGGGAAAGTAGGGACACGAGGAGCACAAGTTGTGGGTTTGTTTAGAACAGAGCAGGGAATGAATCTCTGGGTGGCTCGCAGGCCGTCAGGGAAACCTCGCGACAATGTTTGCGGCCGAGCCGGGCCGCCCAACAACAATATACACAATTTTCTAGGTCCGTTTCACCTCCAGAGCGTCTTGATTCAACCCACGGGTCATTAAATACAGATATTCGTCCTATTTGACGAGGAATGTTATCATACGTAGCATTTTTGATTGAGACAACTAAGTCGAGCCAGGCGGATGTTGTAATTGCAGCGGGGTACCGTACAGAAGGTGTATGAGGCTCACGTGCCTTCAATTTGCTCTTCCTCCTCCTCTGCCTCTGGAGTACATGAGCATCATATTTTTTAAATTTTGTTTCGCGTTCTGGTTCACGTAAGGTAAGCCAAAAAATTTCGTATTAATTCTGCTGATAAAAGCAATTGATGGCCCACAATCTTGGAGTGTTAGCCCGCCTAAGTTTTTGTAGTGCTGTATAGTGGCATCAGACATACCGGTCTTCGTATTATTGTTTTCTTTTTGTCTTTCAAAATCTGACAACTCACCTGCAACTTTTCGTCGTTGGCTTCCCTGAGTACAGCCTAATAAGTAATGGAGACCGAACGGAGATCCTTTAACACGTCGAATCGACGCGATTTTCGTCGAATTGACCTACCATTTCCTCACTCATGCAAGTTGAAGCGTAATCCGAAAAAGCGCGTCTCCGTAGCTGTCGATTTCTTGCAATGTTTTTTTTTTTTTTTACTCCTACAATATTGATTTTGGACCGTTTTACAATCACCCTTTGAAGATGGGCCACGTGCCTTCGCCACATCTCACAGCGCTGACAGAGCTGAGTGGCTTTGGGCGGGGAACATCGAGCGCGCCGAGCGAGCGTTGAGGTCCTGTCTCTTCTTACCTTGCCCACAGCAACTGTGAAACATGATACCCGATAAAACAGGATGCAATTCAGGAGAAATGCATGCGAAAATTATACCAGTACGGACAATTTATCCCACACGGTGTAAGCACCATATTATGCACAGAAAATCGTCGCACGCTTGCACAACGCATTGAGAATGAACATTTATATAATTTCAATATTTATTCATTTAGATTACATTCAACATTGAAGAAAAATAATTTCAATCTCAGTTGAAGCACAAATGCAGTCCTCATTCTCATAGGCAAGAGTTGAAACCCAAACCTCTCACAATTTCGAACAACTTTGCAGCTTCTAGTATGCTTATGCCACACATAATGGCAGAAAATACTAAAAAGTTTGAACCAAACAAGACTATAACTCAATCTCAAACACGAAGTCCCCGGCCAGCATCCTTCGTGGCGTCGCCAGAAGGAGCAAAGGGGAAACCTATCCCGCACGAGACCCCATTGGTGCTTGCCCAGCGGCCTGCATTGTGCACCCAGTGGACTGTGTCAGTGTCGACTGCATCACCGGCGCAGTAAACTAGGGTAGCCGAACAAATTGTCCCTTCCTTGTCGGGTATGATGGTTGCTCTGGTAGTAGGTAATCTTCGTTGCAAGCGTTATGGACGCAGCTTTGGTCTGCTCAATTCCCTTACACGCCTCCAGGATTTCATCCTTATGTTTGTAGCGTAAAGTGTGAGCTCCGGGTCCTCTGTACTGACGTTCTTGGTGCAGCCGTCCTACGGATGTATCCGTAGTTGATCACTGCAGCAGCCAACTTCTCCATGGTGGCATTCGCCTCCGGTGGGCCCACACTGCCGCGTACGCTGCCGCCGTCCTGCCACCACCGGCGGCCGGCACTACACCAGCGGCCGCCAGTGTTGCTGCAGGTGCAGGGCCACCGCGCGGCACTTTCTCCACCGCAAGAGCCGGCCGGGCCGCACCTGCGTCAGCAGCGAGCGTGGTCCCAAGTAAACCGCCGCAGCCGCATCCACCGGCAGCATATTAAGAAAATTAAAAACATGTAATTAATGACGTGATAGAGGCACATGTATCCGAGCGCTACAAGGGACTATTACTTACTGGGTTTAAGGCGGACATTATCCAACACCTGGTCTAAATTGGGGATTGCCTTCATTCCCAAGTGGGGACGTGTAACGGGAGCCCTATGGGCAGGTGTTCACCTGTAAAGGTGTTAGGCAGGGCAAGGCCAACGGCGATCCTGGCCACCACTAGGATAAACCTTTTTCCTACATCCTCCTCCTCTCCGTAAGGCCATCCGTCTCCAAAGTTTTCCATAAATCGCTAAAAACATCGCGGCTAAAAACTGATCGGCTTTGGCCTTTTTTTTCCTTTTGTATCTTGTTTTGGTGGAAATATGAAGTCGTAGCAACTTGTTATTGCAGTCGTTGCGACTTTGCACTCGGCTATGACATTCAGCTGGACTTTTTTCATAAACAACAGCAACTATTTGTTCTCCAGTTCTTGTCTGCTTCGTGAACATTTCTTTGATGCCGTACATTTATCCGCTTTTATTTCATCCCTTCAGATCTCCCTTAATAATCGCGCAGCCAATAACGATAATTAAACCGAGATCACGAAGCAAAAACAACCTTGCTTCGATCTAAATGGAAGACTTTTCTATTCAACATTGATTGAATGTGTGCCAAAATATTCAGTCAAGTGTGCAAAAATTACTTGATGTTTCTTAATGAATCGTTTGCGATGAGCAGCCGTAACTATCCGAACTTCGCTGAGAAACTTAAATTTGGAGTTTGAAACCAAATTGGTGTTACCTGCGGATGCGGCAGACTGGCCGCACACCTTTCGAGTGCCGCAGGCTCGTGGCCGAAGCACTCTAGGCTTCTAGACCTCCGCCTCAGGATGCCTCCCCTTGCAGGAGACGGGAGCGGCAACCTCACGTGCGCAGGCGTCAGCACCTCGACGTGCGATCGCGAAGACGCCGGCTCCCCTGGATTCCACACGACTTCAAGAAGAAAGAAATATTGATTCAGAACTTAATAATGGACGAGGAATGATATGTTACAAAACCTGGTAATCAGTCATTTAAACTCAAGGAAGCATTTTCAACTGTGCAACCAAAACAGCTTGAGATGTATGAAAATGCACGTATTTCAGCGAATACGATTTCGAGTTGACGCCGACTAACAGACGTCAAACTGACTGACGCAGACCATCGGTCAGTATGGCGTTTCTGATTTTTCTTTCTCAGCGGTACATGAGAGGGAAGGACCTGTTTCACAACTCTTTCAAGAGGAACTTCAGTTCCTTCTTGCTGTGGTCAGCCTTCTTCGTAGATTTTGATCTCACTCGCAAACATATGCCAACTTTCGCACCATCAAACTCCATGTGTAATTGGCCATTGATACATGTGACCTGCTCTATGTAAAAAATGATGCCTGCCTATTCGATGTGATCGCTTGAACTGGTGTTAGGCCAAGTATCCGTCGTAGTGGTCAGTTTTTCGTCCATATTTTTGGATCATACTACGAAGATCTCTCCAACTTCTTTCAATACTTTGGCTGTGCGGCCCAGTTGTTGGATCTACAAAGTTTTCAGAATGATTAACAGCGAGGTGCTGAAATCCTTAATTTGAGAGTCCACCGTAGGCTTTCCAGCAATCAGACATTACAATAGTTCCAGGCAATATCCATTTTTTAATGATAGCAATGAGGGTCTAGCTAGCATCTCGTTTTGCAACAGGAATGTAAAAACTGTTCCTGAAATCCCTTTCAACAGCACCAAATACCCAATGACATTCAATCACTCTTCCTCTGTTGTATTTTCTCCTTCCTGATTAAGTCTCATCAATTTCAACGATTTTGTCTGGCCCGCCAAGCTTTTGATAATTTTGGGCTGCCCACTCAATGCAAACTTCTCTGCAAAATCAAGACCAATCCTTAAATGTATTTGAATTGTTGTTTAATTCTTCCATTAGAATCTTTTGTACCTAAGTGAATTCGGGCCACTCCAGTATTTCTAAAACAAGCAACTTCATGCTCTCGTAGTTCGGGTAGCTCTTGCAGTTGTGGTCCGAGCCTCTCGAAGACGGAGGGGCATTCCTGGTCGTGCGGATGCCTCGTCTTGCATTTGTTGCAGGGCTTCAGGCGGCGCGGGCGTTTAGAGACTGTGACAGTTTGTGTGTCCGTCTCTCGCTGTGCCGTGAAGGGGACCCCGCTTTGGCACCGAACAGAGCGAACTGGGGGGAACTGGCTGTACACCTGGGTTGTTGCGTCGTGGACCTCGAGCTGGGTCTGCGTGGCGGCATCCAGTGTGCGGGCAGGTTCAGGTTCTAGTTGTTGTGAACTTGACCTGCTGTGGCGCGATTCCAAACTCGCGCGCCTTGTCTGTCGCGGCCTTCTGTGTGCAGGTTGGGAGCGACGGTGCTGCTCTCGTGCTGGTGACGGAGAGCGCTCCAGCGGTGAAGGTCGGAAGCAGCTTTGTTGCTGCGTCACGAGTTGGATCGTGGACTTCACTTCTCTTACCGGCGTCTCGGCGTCCCGTTCCGAGTACTTAGGGATGCGGTATGGAGCCCATCGACGACAGGACAGGTTACAAACGAGCGCGAGCGCAGACAGACGAACCTTGCTGCCTACAGACGCACTAATGGTGCGCGGAGCACGGATGAGCTTGAGTAAGAACTGGGCCAAACTGACAGCTCCTGGGTCCGGCAATCTCAGTGTTGACATAATCTCCATTGTGGGGAGTAGTGGCAGACAACGCATTAAGACAGGTTGTCCTCGCTGGTTATACCACCTGATGTCGAACCTCGCCTGTGGGTGCTCCTCCCACGCATCAGGGCCCTGCAGGCGTGGGTCGTCTGCCTGCAACTCCTCAATATTGTCATAGTTGTGAGGGGGCACCTGAATGCGGTAGGGGACATTGTTGGCCGCGAGGGGCGCATCTGGCGCCATCACCCAGGTTGATCCGGCTATTGCCGCGGCCTCCAGGACGGCTGCTTCGTATGCGTCCTCAAGGCCATGCTGATTGGCGTAATTCGTTACGAAATCCAACATGTCAGCAGGCGTTGGCAATCCATCAACGAAAGGCGGCATGCCCCCAGCATCACGCAGGCCAACCAACAGACTTGGGACTGCTGGCCAGATGATTGAGTCAATGACTGTAATTGGGAGGTTGTCAGGCATCTCCAGTACCTCGCCTGCTGTGGCAAGCAATGTAGCACAAAGGCGGTCCATCGAGTTGCGCACATCACCAGCATGGGTATAGAAGACAGTCCCTAAACGGGCCTGTTGAACTAGTAAGGCCAAACCCTCGGGAGTCAGAGGGGAGGGTACCACAATCAGGTTTCCGGCAGCAAGCCCTACTGTGACCAGTTGTGCTGCCAATCTTACTGCCCTCGTTAGTTGAAACACCAGTAAGTGTGCTTTAATAAACAACCCACGCATTGAGTTGCGTTCAGTTCTGAACTGCAGTATGGTGGGGTGATGCAGGAGACTTATATTCTGGCCACAGGTTAGTGCATTTTGAAGTGCCGTCTCAATCTTCTTACCAGAGGGAGCACCGTTCTCTAGGTATTGGTTGGCAGAAGAGTGGTCAGCGCATGGTACCTGGTTCGATGATGCAAACTGCACTGTCAATCCATTGTGCAAGAGGTGCTGATCTATTACAGTGGCAAGTTCCATGTCAGGCATCGCAGTCTCTATATTCCCACCCTGCACAGGTGCAGGTGTGAAAGATGATGTAACTCGGTTCAATTGCAGGTCCCCATCAAAATTGACATTTGGCATGCCAGGATTTGCAAAATCAGAGGCGACTCTTTGGAGTAGGGCACGTTTAGGCCTTGATGGGGCAAGCACCATTTCGCAACTAGGCTTCGCTGTGATCGCCTGCATCGTCACGGATCTTTTCCCGGTCCTTACAGACTGGAGGCCAGGGGGCTTCCTGAAGCCGAAGGTCTGAGCCTGGCGTGCAGGAGCAGAGATGGCAGTCACCAGCTCAGGGTAGAAAGGCATCAGGACCTCATCAGGGGTGCGATGCTCCTTCAGCACTGCCCTGATCTCCTCCGGACTTATGACAGCAGCATGCAATGAATTGCGCGTGGGCAAAGTGCAAGCAGGGCGCCTGGTAAGCTCATGCCAATTCTTGGCGTCACGGAAATTCTCAGTTGGAGACGAGTGTTTGCGAAGCCATTTGTAGCATATGGTCTTCAGAGACTCAATTTCGAAGCTGTATGGAGTGTCATGCCGCGTCAAAAGGCAATGAAGCAAGATGGCATGTTCCCGGAGCATCGGCAGCCTGTTAAAAGCTGGTGATGGCAACCACCGCGAAACTTTGCGCCTTAGAAATTCATATGCGATCTCAACCGGGTTGCCTGCTGTTGGGAGTGGGGTGAGATTTGTAGGGACTACTGGAGGGCTTAAGAGCCAGACATCACTCCCATATTATGCCTGGATGGGGAGCTTGCTGCCCAATAGTACCTGCCAGTGCCAATAACTCGTAGTGATTGGCACGCTGTATTATTTCTGGGGTTATATAACGATCGCTCATTATTATATTTTCCCAGCTCTCCAAGTTAGGAGGATTCAAGGTGTAGTCAGGCGACACAGGATCATAATCAGGGGATTGAGGTGGTCTGCCAGTGTCCTCCTCACTAGATATCAGCGAGACAACTTGCGGGTGGACTGACTGGACTTGTCAGTGAGAGATGCCTCATCTGGTTTGGTTGCTGGCTCAGTGAGTACCCGTGAGGGACCGGCATCTCGCAAGTCACCCAAAGAAGGTGTGGAGTGCACCTTAACAGCACTTACACCTACATCTGGCTTGTCAACATCGAGACTTTTGGTTTGCCCCATAGTCTTACGCCTTGCGGGTGCTCCAAATACAGGCTTGGTGCTAGGGGTGGCTTGGGGCGAGGGCTGTTGGCCTGCTAGCCTTTTGGATACACGCAGCGCTGAATGAGGCAAAGGCGTGCCCGGTGTCCCAGCACGTGCCTCGGATGCGGCACGACGCCGAATGCCCCTCTGGCGCTGCATTTCCAGCGCTTGAGCGTTACGCTCATCCTGCGTTGGTGGGGCCGGCACCGGGGGCAATGGTGGAGCCTCCTGTGAGTCTGGAGGGAGCTTGTCACTCATAGCTCAGGGACTTGATAGCTAGGGGGCAAGAACCACCGGCTAGGTTCGATATCCTTCTACAAGAGTCAAGGCCTACTGAAGGAGGCAATACCACTCTAAGCTCGTACACCGAGAAGGTCTTAGTGAGGCCAGCGAAAGTGAATGTCACTTGGCGTGGGCCTGCGACGGGGGAGACGCCGCCGTTGATGTCCGCCAGGTACAGATAAGTGGTAAACTCCAAGGGAGGGAGTAACCCTTTCCGTATGACCGTGATGACAGCCCCAGTGTCAAGTATTGTGTTTCGTGCACCAATCTTGTTGATTAGGACGAGGAGCAGTGGTGAGCCTACGACGCGGCCGATGCGTCGAACCAAGTATTGGGGAGCTGACGTAGCATGGCTCGGTGGAACGTCAGCTATTTTCCGTTTCCCTGGTTTGGCTGAGGTGGAGGCAGGGGAATGTTGGGCAGGGCCAGCAGGGCTTGGGGCGGCGCCGCAGTTACCGGTAAGGGTACAGCAGGGTTGCTGGCGGCATGTGGAGGTGGCCTGTTCCACGTGAAGCCTGCGTGATAGTACGAGGGCGGATGCATATATCCGCAATCCTGTTCTGCTGTGTAACCTCCCCTTTGTTGCTGCGCAGGAACATGAACTAGGGGGAGAGAAAGTTTTGATTAGTTTTGATAGAGACGACACTAACTCGCTCTGCTGCGACCAGGTGAGTTTGGCGCGCGTGGTAAGAGGGAAGTGAGGTCTGGCAACATTAAGGGAATGGTGCCGTTGTATCCAGGATACAAACAGAAGTGCGGTTTGAATCTTTGAAGAAGGAGTATGCGTGTTCTGCTAGGATTTCGATCCCATTGTCATCGGGATTTTTTTTATCCTCGTGTGCAATGCACAGCAATAGCTGCTGTAGCGTGTTGCAAAGCATCATTGAAAGCATTGAACGAGTGGAATGGAGCAGATATTGATGAATGTTTACAGGTAAACAAATGTAGTTGCAGTGCGGTTTGCGCGCCAAAGCAAACGCGTGAGAAATGTGAAGCAAGTAATAATTGAGTAATGTTTCTTAGGCGTGTAAAGAATTGCATTAATGTTTGAACATTGTTAGTGGAGTGTTTGTTTGTTGAGTTAGGAGATTTCGATATCGTTGGGAGGGTCCACGTTCAGGTATGGAATGCCCATGTTGGCGAGTGGTGCTGCAGGAGACAGGAGCCAGCTTGCGCCAACGATTGTTGCTGCTTCCAAGGTACCCGCGTGTTAGTCAGCCTCCGCTCTATGATTCCTGGCATATGTTTGCAGAAACTGCAAAATTGCCGCTGAACTGGGCACCTGATTGTTTATCTGAGGCAGAGGTCCAGCCCCAGGCAGCACAGTTATTAGGTAGGCGTTGACTCCTGGCCATGTCATTGCGTCCACCACACTAACATCAGCCCCAGCTGGGGCGGTCAGAACATCTCCTGCGGCCACCTACATCGTGGCAATGGTCCTGTCAGTGGTAGATCGCACACGTCCGTAGGATGAGTGAAAAATGTGTCACCACTTAAGGCCTGGGCAAGCATATGCCCCATCTCATTGGGCCCAGTTGGCTGTGTGATCTCAATTAAGTCGTCATTAGCTAGGCCAGCCAAGACTAGCTGTTCCGACTCTAGTGGCGTGGGCCACTTGATACGCCAATACATGGCCA
Organism: Aptinothrips rufus; assembly: GCA_902196195.1. NCBI lineage: Eukaryota > Metazoa > Arthropoda > Insecta > Thysanoptera > Thripidae > Aptinothrips > Aptinothrips rufus. The sequence goes on from CABIKL010001679.1 coordinate 10,820, forward strand.
CGCACCATGATGCCCTTCTAACATCTTGAGGTGTGTCGGAAATTCACGATAGCAGGGTTGTGCGTTACCTTTACACCCTGATGCGTGGTTAGCTTGGACGCCAGTGCCTCCACCTTTTTGTCAGAAACTTTCTCCCCATTGAGGTACTGCGTAATGGCTGCTTTATCCGCTCTCGGGTAATCTGCGGATCTTGACCACTGCACCACATTTGGCTGGTTGTCCAGCAGGGGGTCAATAACGTTCGCCATTTCAAGCGCAGGGTTTGCAGAAGCAGAAGGGGCCCCGTTGACAGGATAGGCAGTGAATGTTGAGGATGCCATGTACACAGCTTCATCGGCCTGCCATTCCACTTTCATATTTCCTGGTAAAGCTCTATCTGTTATGGTCTTGCTCTGCAGAGAACGTGGGCTGCGAGGTACTGACGCTATCATCCTGCACATCGGCTGTCCGAACGTGCCGGAAAGCACCACGCTGTGTTTCCCCACTCTAGTCAGGCTGAGAGCTCCTGGTTTCCGCACCCCAATAGGGCGGGGCCTCTGAACCTCAGGCTGCGCCCTTTGTAACGGCCTTGCTGTGAATGGTTGCAACAGCTCGGGCTGCGTAGCATATTGCTCTGACAGTGCCTGCACTCTGTCTCTGGAAACACAGGTCCATGCATCGCAGTTGGCGATGGTAAGGGGGTGATTCTACGAATAGGGGGCAATTCTATGTCCCCCGTGCTAAATGGCATCTGGCTCGCAAAATATATCACAGTCACTCCAAATCACGATTGCATGACACAGAACACGTCAAGGTCAACCGAAAACATCCATAACATGATCAGTTTTAAAGGCTGTTAATGGAAATATTAACGATGAAAGTTCGAAAAAGTAAACTCCGTCACGGTCCCCCAGCCAAGTTACAGCATATTTTCTTCCCCTGTTTATCGATCAATGCATTAAGTGAACTTTTGCTGGTCAGATTCAACACAAGAAGGTTAAGGACGCATGCGAAAAATGGAGGCTTTGCACTGACGCATTTGCTTGACTCACAATTGGGATCCAAACTTTGTCTCCCGTGTTTTGTTTTTTCGTGACGGAGTTTACTTCTGTGGGTGCGTGCATAGCGAAAACGACTAGCCATACCGGGAATGATTACTTCACTCGAGAAAGCATTACTGAAAAGCCGCGAAACCACTACGTGAAGGCAGCAATGACCAAATCACAACGTTGGCGACGCTGCTTAATACAAATCCCTGCTGCGTATGAAAATTAAAGTAAACTCCGTTCGCTCGTACTGCGCAGATACAGGAATCTGAACTTGACTAAATTGACGTTTGGATTACGGATCACCTAATGGCCTATCGATCGACACATATGTCATGAATGTGCACCTCTTGTATGGAGCTCTGGGCCTGCTTTTGAAGCTTAAAAAGGCAAAATATGCCACGTAAACTCCGTCACGATTTCTACATGTAAAATCCCATGGCACCCAATATTTTTCGCGGACACCTACCTCAGGCTTCTTTAAAGAGCCAAACTAAGTTAGTGACGCCAAAATAAATTAAAATTTCAAACATTAATTTCGAAAATGTACCGTAGCTCAAATTGACCTCTAATCGTAGAATCACCCAAGGCCATGGTGCCACGAGCACAAAACTGGTACCAAGGCACGCTGTTTACATCATCAGCAGTCGGCACTTTCTTGTGTGGGATACGATCTGATGGAGACCGATGTTTTTTTATCCACTCCACACACATATGCACCAAATTGCCAACTTCGGCTCTGAATGGTGAGTCCTTGGCCCGCACCATTTCAAGCAGCAGGCCCGCATGCCCATACAGCAATGGAAGCTTGTATACTAATGGTGATGGTATCCATTTGCCAGCCCGCTGGGCCAACAAGTCCATTGCTGCATCGACAGGTGTGCCCCTGGGCTCCCTCGGCATCTCAGCGTCCCTTGGTGTCAGGTTAGTTAACACCCATGGTTTTGCCCCGTAGAAGGTTTCTGCATGGATTCGAGGCCCCAAGATCGCCCGCCATGCCCAACCAGGTGCTATCCAACCTGATGCTTGCTGGATGACGTCTGCGTCGATATATGAGCGTATGTCCTCTATTGCCCGCCATTCATCGGACAAGTCTGCAGCGGCATAGCTTTCCGGGGGTGTGGTGATTCAGGCAGGACTGTACCCTGGGGATGTAGGCTCATGTTCCACCATACTTGGTGGGCTGCCCACATCTGACCCAGAGTGGCTGCTTCGTGTGTCCTTGGGAGTCGAGTCGGCCACGACAGCTTGCACAGCCGCCACCTCCACAGCACCCGCAGCACCGCTTGGCCCCGGCTGAGGCTCACCAGCGTGCACGTCAGGCACTGCTCCGGATGGCTGTTTTACAACAGGCTTGGTCCTATTCGACCTTGGTTTAGGGACCTTTGCTGCTGTAATTTTCATAGTGTCCGGTGTGTCTCGCGGAATATGAGGTGCTACTCACTGCTACTCGCCCATTGTGAAGATGCTCTGGTCCACGGTGGTGGTATTGTCTTCCGGGTCCCGGCACCTTGCTCAGCTGACAAGCGTTTCGCAAACTTCTTTGCATCAGCAACGGCCCTTGCTGCTGCATTTAAGGCGTCCCTGTCAGGCAGAGGTGGTGGTGCTGGTTTAGCTGGGGGTTCAGCAGACTTTCCCTCCTGGGGTTGCTTGCCACGGTTGCCGTCCATCTTTGTTGCCTCGGGCACAGAAACTTACGTCTCCCATTAGACCCAGCTATCATGCCAACTACACCCCCACCCTTGACGCCGCCCTTCAAGCCGCAATGCAGGCTGAGTCCTGGAGCAATCCAGAGTGCGGCACCAGGAAAGTTCGGGGTACAAACGTGACTATGTCTGAGCCCACGGCATCGACATCGACAGACAAGGCGCGCGAGTTTGGAATCGCGCCACAGCAGGTCATGTTCACAACAACCAGAACCTGAACCTGCCCGCACGCTGGATGCCGCCACGCAGACCCAGCTTGAGGTCCACGATGCACGATGCATCAACCCACGTGTTCTATCAGTTCCCCCCAGTTCGCTCTGTTCGTTGCCAAAGCGGGGCCCCCTTCACGGCGCAGCGAGAGACGAACACACAGACTGTCTCTAAACGCCAGCGCCGCCTGAAGCCCTGCAACAAATGCAAGACGAGGCATCCGCACGACCAGGAATGCACCTCCGTCTTCGAGAGGCTCGGACCGCAACTACAAGAGCTACAAGAACTACAAGAGAGCACCGTGCCTGCCTTGTCCATCTTCGAGCGGTTAGAGACAAGGCCAAGGACGTCCCCCAACGCCCAGGACGAGCATCCGGACGCCCTCGTCATCGACGAAGCCCAAGATGTATTGGAAATGCTAGACTTAGAAGTCAGACTTGAAAGAAAAAGTAAGTTTGGTTAATTGAATTACAAATACACTTGAAACTATACTTTTGAATTCTATGATAAAACTTCAACTATTTTAATTTCAAACAGAGGAAAAAAAAATAAACAAAGTCTCAACTAACCTATTTTCTTTTGGATTCACAATTACTCTTTCAAACAAAAACTGTGGTTTATCAAATCACAACTTCTAAATTTCAAGTCCTTGAACAAATAATTAATCAGAAAAATAATGAGAGCCATCTTCCACTTCGTCAGTATTTTGAAGACGGTCTTCGTGAAATTTTCTTCTTCTGCTTACATGAACATACCAA
>CABIKL010001680.1:0-14518 GCA_902196195.1 Aptinothrips rufus
GGGTCGCGGGTCTGCATCGTTATACGTTCTTTTCCTACCCCCAGGACCCCCACCCTCCAAGAACCCGCCGAAGAATTAATTCATATTTCATCGGCTTTATGAAGACCGTTTTCGCCGTTTGACCCCCGCGGTTTTGGGAAATCTGATAAGCAGGGTGTCTGTCGTCTGCTCAAGTTCAGCTAAATATTCGGGTAGGCTACCTTAGCAATCGAAAAGTGATCACAAATGCCCGAGTCCAGTCGATGCACAGGTACGTATCGGAGCAACCCAGACCAGCACGCAATATCGGCTGGGCTCCTACCCCTCTTTTACATAGCTTGCAGCAGATTTTTTTCTGAACATGTCAACATTGCAGCAGGGCCTAGGTTCGGTCAGCCCGTCACAGGGCTCAGACAGAGTCACGTGACTTCCTGGGCTTAGGCCCTGGCGCTCCCCGCTACTGCTGCTGATTATCTCAGGTATATTGCAGTGGACACCGGTAACGACCTGGTCCCGGAATGTCAGGTTGCTGCTCCGGTTATAAAGACACCTCCACACTAAACAGTCCTGACTACTGCTGCTTTACACTGCCGCTGTAAATAAGTTACGTCTAGCAGCGCTGCTCCCGTGCGTGCAGCGGGGGCCCCGGGGGCTGTGGGGGAGAGAGCTGCCTCACGACACGACGTGACCCTGCCCTGCCAACTCAGCGCTCAGCTGCTAGTTAAGAAGACATCTAACATGACAACGACCACTCTCACCTCCCACGCTCTCTACTGCCCCCCCCCCCCCCCCCCCCCCCCCCAAACCCGCGGCCCTTCCCCGCCTCATACAGTCGTCTCGCAGATACTTTGCTATAATGCGAGACTGGAGCCCGTGGCAAGCGATTGCTATTACCTTTGTGTGAGAGGAGTCAGTGACAAAGCGAGTTCCACGGATAAGAGATGTCCGTCCCTTATAAGAGCTCCAGACCATGAGCCACTTTTCCATCATAGTTTGAAAACCACAAATTGAGGAAAATGGGGATGACCGCGACATAGTTCTACTATCCTCGGCCGCGCCGCCGTGCGTGGAAATCTCCAAAGTGAGCAATGGAATCCCCTATTACCGCGACACGTAATGATTCAATTGACAACTAACAGCAGTTGATTGAACGTATACTATTGGGTACAGTCCGTTTTCAAGTTCTTGAAATGAAACGTAAACATACGACAAGCTTGTGTAAGGTATACGTCTTGGTTGGAGTTTGGAGTATGGGAAGGCTCATTCATGTATTCATTCATTCATTCGTCCGAGAGGTCTGGCGGGGCGGGGCGAAGCGGACCTCCTTCCAAGACATCTGGTCCCCTGACGTCACGGTGGGAGGGCAGACGGACGGAGGGTCGGATCAGCTGATGCGATTATAGTCCAAGAATGGCAGTGGGGCAGGTGCGTCTTTATTCTCCGGGCGGAGGGTGGGAGGGAAAAGGGGGGGGGGGGCAGCGAGGTGAAGACGGCCGCCTAAGGAGCAGGTCCAAGACGAGGAGGGGAGTGGGGCGCGGTGGGCCGAGCAGGTGAAATGACGTCATGGTAATGGGAACGAGATTCGACTCCACTTTTCCACCCTCTCATGTTGAAATACTCCGTTCAATCGGTACCACATTTCATTAATCTTGGCGTGTTCGTTTCCAGAAATGTCCGGACTTGCAGATGAGAAATAAATCTAGTTGCCCAGGACTCTTTATGTTATCGAATATCGTTCATTTCTCGATGGCAAGAAAAAAAAATACTGCATTTAAAAATAATTATCTGAAATTCATGACAGTTGGCTAGGAAAATTTTGCAATCGTCGTTGTTTGTTCCTGCTGTACTGTTCTGTGCATCAACGAGGCCAAGGTTCAGGCAGAGATCCTAAGGTGCAGATTATTGTGTTGAAGCTTCATTACGTAGCGTAACATTGTTTGGTTTGATATTGACAGGCGAGCATCCTCCGGCCGGCGCGGCGGCGACTCCGGTGCGAGCCGGAGCGAGCCGGAGCTGCGAGCCGGAGCTGCGAGCGGTGAAGGGACGTCTGCGATAAGGAGAGGCTGCTGCTCCGGAATGTCCCGGAGCCTGGCGCCCCGCCCCCGCCACCCACCACGATCCGGACTCAGTCTGACTCACTCCGCGCTGAGCGACGGAACAGAATGTTTACCAGCACTCTGATAACGGCGAGGGAAGTCCACCAGGTAAAAAGAGAGCGCGGTCTGATCCCGGCTGTGTCCGTCCGCACACAAACACAACGCGCCCCAGAGCTGATCATGGGCCAGATATCGAATTTCCTCATTGGCCGAATGAGGGGCACAGCCCCGCAAACACCGCCGTAATAAAGCTAAGGGCGACACCATGAAAGCGAAACCCGCATCGTGTGTGGATGGTTTCAGAGACGCGGACCACTCAGCGTGTAACGAACCCGATCGCTATACTGGTCATCAAAGTACACACGCATTCAACACTGTGTCACTCCTAAGACACGAATTTTATCTGAATTCTGTCAGGCGCAAGGTTCGACCCTTTAATCTGCATAACGCAGAAATAACAGTCGTCGAGCTGTTTTTAGCGCTTTGAACGCAAATTCTGTGCTTTCTAATCCCATGTTATCATAATAATGGACATAGGGCTCACGTAAAATAAAAATTGGGAGACTCTTGGTCGAGCGTTAAATTACTGCAAGCTTTCGGGCATGTGGTCGGCCGGATAAACTTAAACTTAAACTTCGAAGTGAGCAGTCGAGTGGCGGTTATTGCTGGTGGAAGTACACCGATTGGAGGAGGGTGGGTGGGGGAGGAAGGGACTCACTCAACGGCGGCTTCTAGCGTTCCAGCACCCCCGCCCGCCGCGGACCTCGCGGCTCGGTGTGACGGTTACGGCTAGTCCACCCCACCCCACCCCACCCCGCCCCGCCCCACCCCACCCCGCCCCCTGGCAGATGTAATGTAATGGTGCTAACGGCAAATCACACCAGCGAACGTCGCGTCCCAACGCCGGCCGGCCGGCAGCCGCGGCTCGACCATGGCTAGGGTCGCGGGTCTGCATCGTTATACGTTCTTTTCCTACCCCCAGGACCCCCACCCCCTCCCCCTCCCCCACCCCCACCCCCGCCACCAGTTGACGCGCCGCGCGGCACGCAGTAAGGTCCCTGGTGCAGGTCGCGGCCTGGCTGGTGACCGCGACGCGGCGAGTCCTGCGGACACCTCGCAGGACCCGGCTGCTCCGCGCGGCGCGGCGCGGAGGTGCGGTGCGGGGGACGGTGCGGGAGCGCGCGGACCACCCCCGCCGGCCGGCCAATGAGCGCGCCGCTCGCCCGAGCCGGGCCGTGGCGGTGCGCCGCGCGGACCAATGGGAGGCCGGCCTGGCCGGGGCCTGGCTCCTCCTCCCCGCGCGGCACCGGGGAGCCGTGCTCCGCGCCGCGTCAGCCGACCAGAGCCGATAAAAGGATCCGGCGCACCGCGACGCGCTTCACTCAGTGGCAGGCCGCACGGCCGTGCACTCCGTGCCGAGCGTGTCCGCACCTCGCCCCGCGCCAGGCTGCCGCCCCGCCCCGCCCCGCCCCGCGCCCCGCGCTGGCTGGGGAGCCGCGGGGGAGCGCCCCGCCACAGCGCCCCGCCGCAGGGCGCCCCCGCTGCGATGCGGGGCTGCCTGGGAGCCCTCTGACCAGTCGGCTCCATGATGCCTCGCGGTGCTGGACCCGGGCTGAGCCTGGCGCCCGGCCTGTTCCATCCGGATGACGCCCTGAGGAGGACCCCGCCGACCATGTCCAGCCTGGAGGACCTGTACCACTACCACTACAACCTGTACCAGTACCTGCCGCCGCGGCCGCTCCCCGACTGGGGGCTGCTGCCGCCCCCGGGGCTGCCCCCGGGGCTGCCCCCGGCGCTGCCCCTGGCCGGGCTGCACCCCACGCTGCGCTACGAGCCGCTGTCCCTGGTCGCCACGCCGCCGCCGCTGGACCTGTCCGTCAAGGCGGTGCCCGCCACGCCCATCACCCCGCCGTCCACGCCGTCACCCGCCTCGCCCACCAGCCGCAAGCGACACCTGCTCGACTCCCTGACGCCCGTCAAGCTGGACCTGAGCAACAACAACGACGAGAGTGCGACCAACCACAACGTGCAGGCGCCGCCCACCAAGCGGCCGCCTGGCTCCGCCCCGCACGTCGCCACCGCCCCCAAGACCCCCGCCAAGAAGACCAAGGCCGTCCGCAAGCTGACCTTCGACGAGGACAAGAGCTCGCCGGTGTCGGGGACCATCATCCGGGACATCGGCGAGGTGGAGGCGGACTCCTTGGTGGTCCGGAAGGGAGACATCGACCCCGCCTTCAACGTCGTCGAGGTGACGGAGGAGGCCAAGGCGGAGCTCGCCTCCATCGAGAACAAGATCGGCGACTACGTGTGTCGGCTGTGCCGCGAGCTGTACGAGGACGCCTTCTCGCTGGCGCAGCACCGCTGCTCGTGCATCGTGCACGTCGAGTACCGCTGTCCGGAGTGCGACAAGGTGTTCAACTGCCCCGCCAACCTCGCCTCCCACCGCCGCTGGCACAAGCCCAAGACATCGGCCGCGGCGCCAGCGGACAGCAAGCAGACCAAGCTGGAGGAGTCCCTGGAGGACGCCAAGGAGGACACCAACCAGCCGCAGATCCCCTGCCCGGTGTGCCACAAGCGATTCCGACGCCAGGCCTACCTGCGGAAGCATCTCTCGACGCACAGCCACCCGCTGGCCGTGCCCGCCGGCTTCACCATCCCCGTGCCGCCGCCAGAGACAGACCTGGACCTGCCCGCCGCCAACTGACATCAGCTGGGGGGGCCTGCGCCGCCCCCCAGCCCCACCCCCAGCCCCCTGAGCAGCCCTTCACAGCTTCATCTGCCGTTCCACCATCATCTCGGAGCCATGGGGGCAGCCTCGGACGCCTTCTGGTCGCCGATGCCGCCGCTGCCGCCCCCACCACCCCCTGACTGTGCGCCGCCTCTGTGGAGATTCCACTTGCAGCTCTGAGCAACAGGAGGCCGCGCGCCGCCCCCGCGCCGCCCCCGCGCCGCCCCTCCCATGGCGAGGCTAGTGCCTTAGGACACTGTCTGTTCCCCAACCTGTTGGACCTGTGTACTGGTGAGTTTTTGTTTAATTGCAGCATAATTGAGGGCTTACAAGGCCTAGATATCAGCAACCATCCACTAGATTTAGTCTGAGAAATAACTGAGTGCAACGAGGCCAAAGACAGTCGCTTCTGACTGCAAATATTTAGAATACTTCATTCAGCTTAAGGAAAAGTTATATCATATTGAGTATTGTAGTGGATATTATAGTGCGTGACCGTTTTGACGGAATTCTACAGCAGCGTCCAAAGATTAGATGTACCTATTACGCTGCCGCTGACATAGTACGGGCTTATACTTGTTCTTTAGGCACGCCATTGAGTTTGATGTTCTAGTCATTGAAATGTTTGTTCTAGTCACGTTATCAGTCACCGAAGTTTGAATTTTCTGAAATGTTTATTCTAGTCACGTGCAGTCACCAAAGCCTTTGAGTTTTGAATTTTCTAGTCATTGAAATGTTTATTCTAGTCACGTTCAGTTAGCAAAAGTTGAACTATCTTGTCATTGAAATGCTTATTCTAGTCACGTTCAGTCACCAAAGACTTTGAATTTTGAATTTTCTAGTCATCGAAATGTTTATTCTAGTCACGTTCAGTTAGCAAAATTCGAACTATCTTGTCATTAAAATGCTTATTCTAGTCACGTTCAGTCACCAAAGCTTTTAAATTTTGAAATTTCTAGTCATCGAAATGTTTATTCTAGTCTCGTTCAGTTAGCGAAATTCGAACTATCTAGTCATTGAAATGCTTGTTCTAGTCACGTTCAGTCACCTGGGTCATTGAGCTTCATTTTCCTAGTCATTGAAATATTTATTTTAGTCACGTAAGCTATTGAATTTGACCTTTATTTCATATAGATCAAATTAAACTGTCTAGTCAGCAACAGCATAGTCTAGTCTCTTCACGTAACTTTCGTTCTTTGATGGCTCGCAGTGGGAACTACTTTGCTAGCTGCATCAGCTCCGATCACGGCTCATTCCATTTCGGCACTCAGGCCGAGTGCTCAAATTTAGTCGTCGAAGAACGTAGTTGAGTCTTGTTTATTATTCTAGTCAAAATCAAAAGAGTCCTTTCTAATCATTGATTACTTTTATTAATCTAGTCGAAAATTATTATCAGTACCCTTGTGTACTTACTGTAAAAATATTAGCCATTACGCTTATTTCTTCTTGCCAAATTCTAGTCAATTTCAAAAATTTAATGTAGATTTAAGTCTTGCAACAAAACTTTGTAGTCAACCGAAGTTCACATTCTAGTCACCAAACTTACTGGAAACCTGGCGAGTTAAACTTGAAAATGTGGAAAAATCTAGTCATAGAATTCATTCCGGTTGAAGGAAACTGGGAACTATATACTTCAATTCGTAATCTAGTCAAACTAGCAGTTACCAACCCAGTGAGAAATGGCTCGTCGAAAACTCGTGGATGACGTGGATCCACCTTATTTCCACGTGGAATCCACGTGATTTTGTCCAAAAAATCGACGAGTTTTCGAGTTCCACGTCGACTGCATACAGTGAATTTCTGGTCAAGTACTAATCGCGTCCAGAGAGATTCCGCGCGGAATTCCCTTCGTCTCTTGGACTTCCCTGCACTGCATGGGAGATGATAGCCGGCCTGCAGACGCCTGGGAGGTAGGCAGCCTGTACGGCGCGTCCACAAACCAGTTTTTAGCAGGTTTTTGGCGCTGCTCTCCTGCCATCCGATGCTGCAAGGTTTATCGCGATATATTGGAAATACGATGTGATGATGAAATAAAAATGTAGGAGCCAAAGGACATGTTGTCCTTTGTCCACAAAGAGTCATATTATCCCATCAGGGACCAGCACTCTTCTTGTTCTAGTCGTTACTTATAAGTATAGCTTATGATCAAACTCAGTGCGTGGCCGAAAAAACAGAAGTCTGTTCTGAAAAGTCAGCGCCAGCCCAGAACAAACAAGTGCCGCGACCATTAGATTTAAATAAAATATTAGTATGGATGATATGTAATAGAACTTATTCATGCTCTTTTTTCGAGCAAGGAATGCAGTGCGCCCTTCTTCTGAGGCTGTATCTTGTAAGAATAGGGCTGAAACCTAATGTACAGAACCAAGTGGCTTTCTTCAGTTATTTCTCAAAAGCCTCATCTCATCTGTCCATTATATCAAAGCACAGCTCTAAGCAGACTTCAGTGGAGTTGATCTATGAAATGTAGTGTAGTTTTTCTACTGTATAAAACAATTTTGAGTGACAGAGTGCTCTAAAATAAAAAGAGGGAGTGAGAGCTTAGAAGAGACATTCAAAAAATGAGCAAGACATAAAATTTGTATAGAAAAAAAAGAATGATGGTGGAAGGGAATTCCCTTTCGTACTCTGGCTGCCAGTTAAAATTAGGCTTATCTCATCTGCTATTTCTTGCTTCGCCCTAATTTGAAAGCAGTTTATTTGTGTGTGAGTGAATTATTTTGTTTTTCCCAAGACAATTGTTAAGAAACACTTTTTGGATGTTTGTCTCTGCTGTCACTCACTTAGTGATTTTTAAAATCTGGTCACAATCAAGAAAGTACCTCATTTATCACAGGATATTGTAAAAATATTATAGATGAAATTTAATATTACTATAGGAACATGACTTCAGTTACATCCAAAATTACTTCTGGATGCAAATTGAAGCTTGTAATGACATGTGATTTAGAATTAAGCAAGTATTTACTGTACCATGTCTATGTTGATAAAGAGTTGCAGTGCCCATGGTCATTCATTTTTTGTATGTTTTTGGAGCGCTAAAAAAACAGGTTGAATTATTTCCGCACATTTCGGGTTTCTTCTTCCAATCATCAGTAATGTATGACTCAATACTATTTGTAATTGGTACTTCTGCCTATGCACTCTTTGTTCACAATGAACATGCTCACTTAACTCTTTATCAGAGTACAGCATGGTTCTTTGAATACTGTTACATAATTTATGTTTTAGTTTATTGCCGGATGTCTTTCAGGAGCATACGCATGCTGTGGCACAAGCTCACAGCAAAGCGGGCCCCAAGGAGTGATTCTAGTCATTTGCTTAGGACCATAGTAAGGAAACACATTCTAGTTGGAATGTAAGGAAATTTTGATAGAAATGCAGCAAATCATTTCACAGGCAAACTTGTGACTATTCTGGGGCACCTGAGTCTTGATACAAACAAAGAAATTACAGAACTCTAACAACTGCAGCCCAACCTTACAGAATTGTGATATGAGTTGCTCATATTTATCATGAAGATCTGCATCATTCCTCTGAATCTACTATGGTCATTGAATATTAAGTTTCTGTAACAAAACTGAAACACTGTATCTATATTGTTCATATTTGTATAAAGTGAGACTAACTGACGTCTTTGAGATGTGCTTCATTCATCGGCTCTTGTAATTAGGAAAAAAAAAGTGTGATTGCTTTTTTCTGATACTCACATACTTACTGAAACCTGCAATAATAATCTATAGATAATAAACTACAGCCTTGAGCTAAGTACAGTTCCAGATGTGTTCCTCTTTGATATATTTGAAGAAATGTGTAAATGAAACAGTTGCTTATATAAAGGATATTTTTATTCTCAATCTGATTATGTTCAATTGCATCTACCAAATTTTTAACTCAAAATGTACATAGCACTACGAGTTGTTTAGATGACAAAATTCTAATGACACATTTTTCAGCTTGCATGATCTCAATGAATATAATTTTATGACACATTAAGTAGATTTTAGCACTAGACTTAAGACCTGATGAAGATCTTACATTCCTGATAATTGTAAATTTTCTGAAATATCTATGTTTCCATGTGTACAAATTTAAAGCTTACTATGTTTATATTTTACAGCAGAAAACAAAAAGTAAATGACTGAAATTCTTAGTGACAATGTATTCAATGTTTGTAAATAATAAAAGTGATTACTTCTAACCTAATAGCATTTTCTTATTGCGTTCTACTGTCTATTTCCAAGCTCATTACTACATTTATAAATCTCTTTGCTTGAATTATGTTTGTCTAATATCTCCCTCTGAGGTTTACGATTATTTACTTCATCACATTTTACACCATACCTTATAAAAAGCTCCCGTGCAGTTGAGTTGCATTTCACATCCTCTGTCACTTCTTTGTTCCCTTGACTTGGAAAAAGAAAAAAAAATTACATGAGAAACAAATTATCACTTTCAACCATTACTTTTTAAAAGTTTTCTTAAGAAAAAATACAAACCTCTTTATTTTCAAAAGCTTAACTTCAGGTCTTGTCAAGCGAGTATTTTTGAGCGTCTTTTTTCCCAGACCTGTGCTTTTGGATAAAGTCTCGGAGGTTGTGCTGATGCACTTCAGTATGCCTAGGTAGGGCTCTATGTGCTTCCCATGTAATGCAGAGCTGACTTTTTTGCAAGCCGCAGCAGATGAAAGTCTTAATATGCAATACCTGCACACAAAACGGTCGAAATAAGTCAACAGAAAGTGACCATTGAAATTTATAGCTCAATTAAACAAAGCAAGACAAATTTGAGTAGCACAGAACAGAAAAAGTATGGAAGTTCTACTAGAATATCTTGCAAAACGTTCATAGCCAAACGTACCTGACGCTAGCGGGACGACGTGGAACAAACACAGATTGAATGGCTGGATGTAACTTCTTGATTTCAGAAGCTTCAGGACACTTCTGTTGGAACAGAAGTTTCAAACTGCTTGCACATTTTGTCTTCTTTCGGATTTTCTTGCGTTTTCCTTCAGTATCAGCAACCACGTCACATGTCAAAAGAGAACCTTGAGTCTTCTTTCGGATTTTCTTGTGTTTTCCTTTCGTATCAACAACCACGCCACAGGGCAAAAGAGAATCTCCTTGGCCTGCCATAACCTAGAGAGAATACAGTCCAAAATTAATACACAGCATTACCCTACGATTGGAAAGATGGCAAATGAATGCATTGTACTCTCAACGAAGATCGATTAATGGAATAAAAGAAAAACCCAAATTTGATAAATTAGAAGCAAGTGTGACATCCCGTTTACGTTCTATGACGATTGCCTCTTTGCCCCTTGTTTAGACCTGACAGTTACGTCCATTAGTTCTACAAGTAAGAGAAAGACATAAGCGGCAAATACATCACCTTGGATCAATTTCAGATGATTTTTTTAAATTTTCCAACGTGCGTTAGAGCATTGAGTTCACAACCACGTGCAAGAACGCAAAGAACGTAAACGTAAACAACCTGAACAAACCTGAAGATGAGAAATCCAGTTGTTACGATTCTCTTTTGTTCGCGTTTTTGTTGTTGTTTGTCAAGTCGAGCAGTCGCAGTTTCAAAATGGCTGAAAGTTTGAGGACTTCGAAAGACAATGATAAACACAGGAAAAGACAAAGAGGCAGGGACAAAAGTGATGTGAATGAACACAAATGTGTCGAAGAAGGTGAATATTTCGAATGTTCCAGAAGTAGACTTCGAGAATGTATCGTGACAGCTGAGTTTTTTCCTTTGTCTCCATATCGTTAGGTCTATCGAACCTTGCAACAACATTATTGATCTCTGGACTCTTATTTGGTCATTGACGATTGTGTGCAAACTGTTTTGGGCTAAATCATCAGTCCTTTGATTCGTTTCCAATGACGTTTGCTCAATTCGAATTTTCTAATAGGTTACCTTGGCTTAAGGAGAATGACCTAATTAACTATTTCTCATAGAATGAATGGCTTATTAGGCATATGTGGCTGTGATTATGTGTAAATTGCTCCACTCTGTTTTTATGTGTGAAAGCCACTATCCTCATTGACATATTCATCTTTCAGGTCGAGCGGAAGCAATACCAGAATGTGCTGTGTGTCTCCAGACATGCGTGCATCCAGCGAAACTTCCATGCAGTCACATATTCTGCTTCTTGTGTCTGAAAGGACTTGCCACCCAAAGCCGTCGATGTGCAATGTGTCGCCAAGATATACCACCAGATTACCTAGATCATCCTCAGCTGCTTGAAGTGCCCATCCCAGTTGAAAAGGAATCCCCGGAAGATGGTTACCAGTGGTTCTACGAAGGAAGAAGTGGTAAAAAATATTTCATTTTATTCAGATTTTTTTCATTTTTTAAATATTATTATTTTGAAAACAGAGTAGATGAATTTGCATGGAAAGTTTCTTAGCGGTCGTACGACTTCTTCCCTTTTGTGATTTGGTGCAACAACTTCCTTACTTTTAACATGTGGCCTTCTTCATTTATTCTTATTTTATAAGTCAAGCAGGCCATATCTTGTGAAATTGCTACTGCTCTTTGTCAATCAAGGTTTGTCCATCTGCAGGATGGTGGCAGTATGAAGAGCGGATTAGTTCTGAGCTGGAGACAAATTTCAAACTAGGACATACTTGCTGTGAAATTCTCATCTGCGGCTCCTTGTACATTGTGGATTTTGTGCATGGTCAACAATTTCGTAAAGATCAACAAGGCCGCAAACGAAAAATCAAGCGTGATTTGGCTTCAGCTCCAAAAAAAGGAATAGCGGGAATTTCTTAGGCTTTGATCCGAAATTATATTATATCAGTTCATGTATTTAAATCAGTTTTGATTCATAATTTTTCTTCATAACTATCCCTATTTAAGTAGTCTGTATGAATTGAAAATATAAGTGTCAGTTCGTAAGAAAGGTCTTACTTAGTCTGTTGGATAGGCAACAAAAAGTTGCTTAAAGCAAAAAACATTTTAATGTTGCTTACTGCAGCCAAAAATATTGTAAAGAATCAGTAGGTTATCAAAAAGTATCAACTGGGAGACTTTCCCTAGCTTCTTATGCATGGTTTACATGCGTACGCGCAGGTTTATTTTATTGAAATATGAATCATTGTCCACTTTTACTCATACAAAAGTAGATCTTTTTCATTTATTTTTATTGTTAATCTCTGTTAAAAGTAGTTATAATAGCATGTTGATTCATGTTGTGGAAAAAGTCATCATTTCAGCACATTTTACCATAGTCATTACTGTACATGAGAATAATGATAATAAAACTCAGTATGTTTCATGATTCATGAAGACTTCTGTTTGATTTTGTGTCCTGAAGTTTTATGGTTAGTTAATTATCAACTTTTGATTCTGTGTCAAATGAGGTAGTTTCCTCATTTGTTTATTTCCACATCTGCTCGGAAAACACTTTTCACTAAGTTTTGTTCTGTAGCCAGTCTGCACCTTTCCAAAAAAATTTGAGTGATGGTGTCACTTGATTCTTAAATTTTGTTTGTTGTTGAATAAGCTAATATTCAAACAAAGAATGTATTTGATAGGTTTGACTCTTCCATGACTCTTTGAAGCACCTGTGTCTGCATGTTACTATGAAGTATTTGTGTGCCATGTATGTGAATGATTCCGTTTTTTTTTTTTGTGTTGTTTTAGGTTGGTGGCAATATGATGAACGCACAAGTAGGGAACTTGAGGCTGCTTACAAAAATGGACAGCGAACATGTGAATTGTTGATTGTTGGGCAACTCTACATCGCTGACTTTGATGCTATGCTTCAACTTCGGCGCAACGATATGTCACGCCGCCGCAGGATCAAACGCGACCTTGCAAGTATACCTAAAAAAGGTATTGCAGGATTAAGGCTTAATGGCTTGCCTATCAATGTAGCCAGTGACGATGCTGCAGTAGCATCAACAAGCCATCAATCTGAAGCAAATATAACAGATGCGGGTTTAACTGCACCTGGGAGGACTTCAAACAAACCAAACGACACTCCTGAATCTTGGCAAAATGATCTTGATGAAAGAAATGATTTTCTCCGAAGACATCATTATAGAAATGTAGAAGAAGAAGATGAAGACTCTGATGAAGACAATACAGGTTTAGCAGCTTGTTATAACAATGTTGATGAGAGAGACGTAAATTGCGATGACTCTGAAGTGAATAGTGCTGCCCATGCAGTGAATGGTAGTGATAATTCTGAAACAGATTGTGTGGACTTGGAAACACAGCTAAATGATCTTTTGCTTCAATAATCATGATTCTTCAATATATTCCTGTGATAACATTTTCTCACAATGAGAGGGACTTTTTGTGTTTGCTTAAATGAATTGTTTTTAAGGTCTGGAAATCTCATTCCAGGGGGTTTCCCCCCTTCAGTAACTTACCGAACTTAATTCCTCTCGTTCTCAAATTCTATGGACTTTGCTCATATTAATTAATTTTTCTTGCTTCACCGTGTGTGCTTTGTCCGCAACACCCTTTTTTGTACATTGAAAAAGTTTTGAAAGTTTGCTTTGCTCAGAAGGAAGTAACTTGGCATACTGTTAAGACAAAATACCTTCAATGGCTGTTTCATTTAGAAGTTTTTTGGTATACTATTGATAATTAAAACAATTAGTGCGTTTGATAAGAGAACTAAATTTGTTGCTTATTAGGCACACTCGACTCTATTTTGCAAATTTCTGCTTTCCACTTAAATTGTTGAACTTTGCTGCACAAATTTTACTGTTTTGATGTAAAGCATAATTGTTTGGGTCTTACTATAGAAATATAATGTGTTCATAGTTTTGTAGTTAGTGTTACATGCATTTGTTTGTAGATTAAATTTTTTAAAGTTCAATCTTTTCTTGTCAGTTTGAAAAACAAATTAACGCCTTGTACCAGATTCTTTTAATTTGAGGATCATGGCCGAACTAGCAAGGTACATACAGTTCTTATTTTTAATGTCTGATGTTTTCCTGCCTGTTTTTATCTAACAGCGATGTCATTGTTCTTTGCCTTGGCATCTGAATTGGAATATTGCTTGGTTTAAAGTTTTTGGATTGTGCTCTTTCTTTAAGTTCTCAAATTTTAAGAAAAAAAGGAAATTAAAAAAAAGAGCAAGTTGGGGATTTGTGTTTGAGCTATTTTAATGATCAAACCCACAGTACTCTGAAAAATTAATCTATTTGATTTGGTACCCAGAAACAATGTTGATGTATAGATAAAATGTAAGATTACAATTGCAATGTTTGATGTGTGTCAATCCTGTATTTCAAGAGCAGTATTTGTCATTGGTTTGAGACATTTCACCATGTATTTTGTGGTGTACACATTACCCTGTAAATTATTGTTGATTTTTTAAAATTCTAAAAATGTATGCGAATTCGTCTCGATTAATAAAGTGAAATCTATCCATTAAATTAAAATTAATCATCGTTTCTCTTAAATCCTTGAATGGCTTACCCAAATATTACTGCAATGGCAAAATATTAAATTGACTGACGTCTTTACAGTCACGCAGTCACCATAGTCATCAAGACAGACATCGTTATTTTTGCCATTTTTCGGTGGGTTTGGTTTGAACGGTATCAGAAAAGCCGACTTGGGCAGAAAGCGCCAAAGGTGGTATTCCCTTTCCCTTGCTTCCTCGAGGCAAAATCAACTGGCGCGCTGTGATTGGTCGGCCGCTTCTGTACGCAATGAAAAATGGGGGGGGGGGGGGGGGGAA
>CABIKL010001681.1:0-14515 GCA_902196195.1 Aptinothrips rufus
CCTCCTCCTCCTCCTCCTCCTCCTCCTCCTCCTCCTCCTCCTCCTCCTCCTCCTCCTCCTCCTCCTCCTCCTCCTCCCTCTTCCTCCACTTCCTCCTCCTCCTCCTACTCCCTCCTCCTCCACTTCCTCCTCCTCCTCCTCCTCCTCCTCCTCTTCCTCCTCATGTTCTTATGAAGACCAGGAGATACCTTTGGACTTGTGGGGACTTGGAGGAGCAAGCCATTTCGAAATCTTTCACACAGTCTGCGGTTCGAGATTCGAGATTGGCTCCTTCCGTTAGTTCGCAGTCCATTCTAGCTCAGCGACCCAATCAGAGATCAGAGAATCACGTGACAATGGCGACTGTCCCCTCTTCTCTATCTGAAGCTCAACGTAGAGATCTCAAAATGCTTGCCTGCAGAAAGACAGTGGGTGGCCTGAGAGCTCGCCTGATGGTATTCCGTATCGTCTATTCTAGCAAGCAGGCGCTGTCTTCCGGCGTGCCGATCCGGCGGTGTATCGCTGCGTGTGGTCTAACCCTCCAGGTAGTGATCAGTGTTGCCAGAAAAGTAGGCAAAATGAAGCCCAAACTCTCCCATGCATCGCAGCCTGCAACCTGCCTACCAGTGTTTCGGCTCCATTTT
Organism: Aptinothrips rufus; assembly: GCA_902196195.1. Taxonomy (NCBI): domain Eukaryota; kingdom Metazoa; phylum Arthropoda; class Insecta; order Thysanoptera; family Thripidae; genus Aptinothrips; species Aptinothrips rufus. Next base: position 624 of record CABIKL010001681.1, read on the forward strand.
GCCTACTTTTATGGCATCATTGGTTGTTATCTAGCTAGCTCCTTAAAGAAAGCATATACTCTTCGCGTGTACGAGATTAGGAGCTGTTCAGTTTTGAGGGGGGAAAGGGGGGTTGGGGTGAGAGGAAGAGCAAACAGAAATGCGATTTTGTATTTGGCTCTCAAAACAAAACAAAACAAAAAACGAGCAACAATTATTTTCTTTTAGAATTTGAATATTGCCGTTGTGCGTGCATTCCGACAAAGTCCTGCACTCCGTTGTGCAACAATTTGACCGGAAGTTGTGGTTGCTTCCTCCCCGGGGTTCCGCATCCACCGAGGACATAGCAGGGTTGGCAGGTTGCCGATGACAGTGGTGGCGTTTACCTTTGCACTGCTGATAAAACCAAAACGCCCAGATTCTGGGTTTTGGCTTTTCCGTGTGCAATACTATGACAGCGAGATCCACTCCCCTTCAAGTCTTTCTACCATAGCGTGTGTTGCCCTAGCCAATAATATGACAGTGACACCCCTTCGCTCCTCTTCAAGTCTATATCTCTCTGAGTCAACGAATCCATCCCCACGACGAAGCTTGAAGCGACATCGAAGTCCTCCCTCTTTGCCTTCCGAAGTCTGCGTGGAGTCTACGCCTTTATTTTCTTACTTTCGAATCAAACACTCCAATAAAACGTAATTGAAGTTTTAGTGACGCTAGATGAAGACGTCCGGTGCGAAGTCTAGCAAACAGCAGGCGAAAGGGTGCAAGGTCCTTCTGCGTTATCATCAGAGGCACAGACAATAAGCTTTAGGTAGGACGCCTCTGTCCTCTGTGTGCCTCTGTCTAGCCTCCCGGTCGTCGGGCAGAGATGATCAACGGTCGGGTCGGCTGATCCCGCTGTGCCTCACTCTACTCTCTCCATGCCGGGCCCATCGCTCTGTCTCACTCTACCAGAATCGGTCCGCCCGCTGTTCCTCTCTGTTGGCATGGCTCTTGGTGCAACTCGCAGTGTTTGTGTTCCCCTTTCCCCTTTCTCCGAGGGACCCACCGCTTTCCTAATCATTCTTGCACCTGCGAGCCGAAAGCGTAAGTACATACTTCAATCGAAATGGAACATACTCACTCACGAGCGTAACCGTTCTCAAATCGTTGAAGAATTTGACGTCTTGTTGAGTGATGCATTTGAATGCCATTTGCCATTAAAACAGAGAAGCGATACAGGCAAATTTAATTAATTTCCGTCGCCTACAAATATTTGAAATATTGAACAACAAAATGTCCTTGAACGGAACTAAAGAATACAGTGTGTTTTAAAAAGCAGAGTTTCGTCTCGGAGGCGGGCGTGCAGGTCACGTCACACTCTTGCTGAACTTTGGTCATGTTAAAACATTCCAAGCTAGAAACCAAATGACCGGCAGCGACACACTGTAAAAAATGTTACGTGGAATCAGCCAAATTTTGTTGACTTAATGTTACTAGGCGTATGATTTAAGCAACTTTTTTTTAATCATTGCGCTTTTGTTACCTATAGTCAACCAAATTGGGTCGATTTTACATTTCACTTTTTATAGTGCAGAGACTGGGTTCGCATCCCTGTCCTATATCGTGAATTTCTATTGACCGAATTAACATTATTTTCCATGGCGAGAAGACAATTACCATAAATAAAAATACTGGTAAAATTTTTATAGCAGCAATTTTGTATGGAAATTACCATACTTCAAAATACAGTGCGCTCCAATGAATAAACGAGATAACTCGAAAACTGTATTTTTCCGGTTTTCACCTATCTACCTATCTTCGCCGCACGACAGATGCGGCGAATCAATAACGTTTAGCGAACGGTCGCAGCACTCCGTACGTCACTTGTTACTCATTTCTCACATTCCATGTCTTCAGCATCGCTCTGCTCTCAATGACTGTCTGGGGCGTGTCTCCCGGGGCAGCAGTAATAGTGGTCCGACCAGCGGCTGTTCGCCGTAGGCGCTGGAAAAGTAGTTGTGCCGTGCGGCGGGCCCGGTCGCTATCCGCCGCTCTGCTTCAGTTTCACGGTCAAGGTGAAGCACCTGCCCTGACCTGGGATCCCCCCCCCCCCCCCCCCCCCCCCCCCCCCCCCCCCCCCCCCCCCCCCCCCCCCCCCCCCCCCCCTCCCTCCCTCCCTCCCTCCCTCCCTCCCTCCCTCCCTCCCTCCCTCCCTCCCTCCCTCCCTTACACTCCACACACCCGCCCACATTTCGTGGACTCCCCTGCTGCCAGAGAGTTCCGACTTATGACTGCAACGTAAAAAGTTTCACATTTTTATGAAATTAATTTTACAAAAGGATTTTTAGCAATTCACACTTATTATTTTCTTTTTTTGAACTCTTACCGAGTTTTGGGGATAAAATAACAGAAATACCGCACTTATTGAAGTTACATGCCAATTTTGTAAAATTACGAGATGATTTTGTAAATTTACAACATTGGCTTCGTACAGTCGTGACTATAAGCGCAATAGATGCTACAAACTATTTTGAAAAATTGCAATTCCAAGCTGCCATAAAGAGATGAATAAGTTTGTATGCAGTAAAAACAGATAGTAAGTTTAAAAAAATTACAAATGGTTTTTCGTTGTTTTGCAAAACATTCCTTTATAGTCGTGTCATGGTTCATTCAAAATGGGTCCATATTTCGAGAAAGGAAGCTGCCAGAGGGAGTTTCCGGGATGTGAGTCGTTCGTTCGCTATCGAGAGCATCGATTAGTCTGCGGCTTATGTAACCGCAAAAACCGCGACAGTGACTTGCGTGCTCATTAAGCAGTCGACTCGATGGAATATTGTTGAAAAATTGGGCATTTTAGCTGCTGGGTTGCGGTGAAATACTCGAGCTCCAATCCGCACCGCCTCACATCTTCAGTTTCACAAGATCAAGCGGGAAAAGAAAGATGTGCCAAAAGACATCAAAATTGATGTCCGGGGGAATTCCCTTGATATCATATTAAAGACTACTTTTTGTTAGATTTAAGGGTCAATCTCCGGCACTTCATTTTGATTCCCCTGTTTTTTTTTCCTGTCTTTTATCGCTGGCTTATTTAGTCAAAATCCTACGAGCTACAACCCACTGCAAGAATCCGACAGATAACTTATAGGAAACGTTCTTATTCCAAAAACAAAATCGAAAAACAAAATCATAGAAAAAGGCAGATTTTTATAATTTTTTGTTCTTGAAAAGATCGGTCTTTATTCTGGAATAACAATTTTTCGTACTCCAGTCGTTATGTAAGAATTTGTTTTCAATGCTAGATGAAAACGGTCATCAAATCATGAATGATAAAGGAGTTAGCTATGTTAATGAATGAAATAAACAAAACTTGAACTTGAAGCACTTGTCCCGGGAAAACAGTTGTCAACGGCATGGTGGCAAGGCATCATTGTTCACCCTCATCTTCTTGCCACAGTACCCAATTACATCACAAATCAAGCGTTTGGTGGCAAAATTTCATCAAAAATTTCATATTTTCAACTGGATTTGGTAATTTTGCACTTCGGAGTAGAGAAGTATTCGTTGCTTCGTTGCTGTATTGCTCGATATTTTGCGGTCTTAAAATTCTTGGATTTTGTTCCAATTATTTTAATTTTTCCGACCAACATAATTTCTTTTCGAAAAAAATGCACATTGTGTCCTAAGTTTCTAGACAAATTTCCCTCTGAATTAAATATTTAGTGAGCGTTAAGGGTAAGCAGACCCATCGGATCCCACCTCACCTCCATGCTGGAGGCTGCGGCGGGCGGGTGCAGCAATCTCCCGAAGACACCGCAAGGTCTCGGGTGGCTCGCCTCGCCCCGCCGCACTGCGGTTCAGAGACAAGAGACAAAATGACGCAGCACGCGACCTAGCCACACTATACGACGCACAGAGAGATGCAGTAGATCTGTGCCTTTATCTGGCAAGTAAGTACAGTACGCACCGCAAGCAATCCATGCCCGCAGAGCGCAGAGCAGGGCACAGAGTGCGAACTCAACGCGTGGAATTGGTCTGGGACCGTCCATGTACTACGTACTTTTACTTAGGACAGGGAGGGGACGGGAGCAAAGATTTGAGTGACCTGGCCCTCTTGCGTCATGGCAAGAGGACGAGGAAAGTTGAAAAAAAAAGACCGCCTTCAAAAAAAAGGTTGCTGATCGAAAGCTGCAAGCCACCACAGGCCATTTAAAAAGCGAACCTGAAGGCAAAATCGTCTGGGAAGGCGGTAGAGAAGGGGATCACCAATGACGCACCTACGCACCTGGGTACCGTACGTTATTTCAGGCACGAAGCAGAATGACTCTCAAAGTAATCAATTTTCCTCACCGCTTGCGATTGAAGGTGAGAGGAATATTTACCTTTCCGACTTATCCCCTTATTTGTGGCCCATTAATGGACGGCGCGCGTTGACCGCTGACACAAAGCTGTCTAGCGGGATGGCATCATTTTCCCCCTAAAAAGTTAATGCAGAATCGTGTTACCCATCGTCATCGTCAGCTTCAGCGCAAGATACGACGGACCGATATCTGACGAAAAGTAAACTACAGGCGGACGCGGGGTATGGACGGACTCTGCTACTGTGCTGGGGAGCATGTATGAGTAGAGTCTCAGAGAGCAGTGAGTAGAGCCTCGTAACGCCAGCTGGTTCGATGCAACATCATTTTACCCGTCCTGGTATAGATTCTTAAGGGAAACATGAGCGAACCTGCCGTTCGGCGCGGCGTCTTCATTATCTGACAGTTTGCCGTGGCTGGTTTCGTTGGACAAAATTTTCCCACTGGTTCGGCCATTTGTTCTGGGATGAAATTGCGGATTGTTGTGGTATTGTTGCTGACGTCAGCAGCAGAAAGAGTCTTTAGAGGTTATCGCCTGCAACGCTCCCTCAAGGACCAAGATGTATTTTGACTGATCATTCTTTAGTTGAGATGGCACAGTTATAGCTAAGACAGTTCACTCAATTCTTCGCGCAATTCAATAATTTAGTTTGCATCGAGGACGTTTCAGACGACGCAAAGGGTTTTCTTACTTACATTGATTCAGTCTAGAACGATTTCACCAAGTAAATGCAGCTGTTTGAAGGACTTTTCTTCCTTGGTTTGTTAAAACTGCCATTAAGTCGGAGAGCCTGTCCGATAACATTTTTGTTGTAACCTTCTTGTCCTTCCCTCTTATCTAGATTAAGAGTTTGGAGCATACCTACTGACGCCAAAAGAATTGAACCCCAGTAAACTCTTCTATCTTAATCTACTTCGTACTACTTGTGTTCAGTGCTAAAAGTCTCTTGAGCGAAAATTTCATGTTCGTTTTCGCCCAGTGAAAATTAAATTGTCACAACTATGCCGAAACTTTATCGAATCAACTGAATTTGCAACGAATCGCTTTCGTTTCGAGTACCCGATGCTCATATTGGATGTAAAAGAAGCAATACCCCACGAAAAATTGTACTCAGACGAAAAAACAGTACAAGATAAAACATGCCATAATATTACTATTAATGAATAGGTTTGTTTGAAACTATTTATACTCGGTGTAAGTGTGTAGAAATAATTTAATGGCACATGAATCAACAATATATCACAGATTGACGCTGAACAAGCAGGAACGATGAGAGGGAATCGAAAGACCAGTCCTCTAGACGACTGAAAAAGAAGAGAATAGAATATAAAGTGAGCTCGCGGTTTTACTCCGAAGCGGAGAATAGAGGGTCAGGTTCATTTAACCGCATCCACAAGTGTGGGCGTACAAGCAAGTACACTAAAAAAAAAAAAAAGTTGCTTAAAAATTCTATGCAAAAGACGTTTGCAACAGAAAACAGTCTGCCAAAAGGCGTTGAGTTATTGAACGCCTAGGCGTCGAATTTCTAAACACTGCTGTCGTACGTGCTTTTGTGAAAAATTTGCAGTGTTGTTTTACAAGGTGTTTAGAAATTAGGCATCTTTCAACAGTCCATGGCGCTTCTGCGAAAGGTGTCGAATTTTTGAGCACCTCGTCACAAGCATCCCTGCAAACTGGAGCGAATTACACGTGCGACTGCAGTGTTTAGAAATTCGACGCCTTTTGGCAGACTGTTTTCTGTTGCAAACGCCTTTTGCGCTGAATTTTTAAGCACCTTTGTTTTTCAGTGTACCCAGGTAGCAAGAATGCCGTGCTGGAAATGCGAATTCAAGTCGCAACCAGAGCTCACCGTTGCGCCTTGAATGCGCATTCCCTGCAGTGCCGTGCTATGGGGTTAACTGTAAGGGACTTCCCTCCTATGCACAAGACAGCAGTAACTGGCAGTACACTCCCTTCCACCAATAATCCCAAAAAGCCAACATTCGTCATTTATTCATCACTTGATAATTCGCATGAAATAACGACAATTTGTAACTATGACGTCACTTCGGTATCATTTTGTCAAGTGACGAAGAATGACGAATCTTTGCCTTTCGATTGTTAAGCACTCACTTGTGAAGTTGCCGACGGGATCTGAAACTCCAATTTTAACTTCTGCTCCGATCCAGAGGTAATCAAAGCCGAGGTTCTTTTGCTTCGGGCGTATTGTGGACGTCTGTTTCCCAGCGTCCTTGTACTCGTATTCAAACTGGTATGATCCGTCTTCCATGTGACTGAGTTTGAAGAACGGCTTTAGGACTCTGCCAGATGCATCAGGACCGAACAGTTTCTGAGAAAATCAAGAATGACGGAGGTCGGAGGTAGGCTATTAATCTGCGAAATATAGGGAGTGTTGCAGAAGTAAGTAACTTAGTGATGACTGTGTACTAACTGAAAGGTATGGTCCTCCGAAGAAGGCCTCGAAAACGTCATCTTCGTGGTAGTCAAGAGGCTCCCTGAACATTCTGTTGCCGACAAGATGTTATTTAGTTCAGCTCTAATCCACAGCATGTTTTCTTCACTCGATACCATTATACTTACGGATGAATGGACTTGCCATCCAACGCGAAGCCTTGGCACTCAGAAAGAGTTTGGTCCCTGCAGACGACAGCTAACAGTTTCTGAACACCGGGCGCCTCAACCAAATATATGTCAACGGATCTTCCTCTCGAAAAGCCATACTCGTTAGTAAATTTGACCCGTCCTGCGGAGAAACGGGAACGTGATATTGTAAACATCAACGTGTGACAAGTGACAATGTAACTCACCCGCTCAGTTTGAGTGGAAAAATCGTCATGAACAAGAAACTCCTGCAAGACAGCCATCACAATAACGGTCTGCAGATGACGTTATGTAACTCGTTATGTAACGACGTCATCAATATGTAGGATGCAGTGACAAACACACCCTGGGCAACAGTCCGCACATATGTTTTGCGTTAAGAGTCTCACGGGCGAGATGTATTGCCGGATCAAATGCTTTGAGCACGATAGTAAATAAAAAAAACTCACTCAGGTCTTCGAGGGCCGACGACCAGACGACGCTGCTGAGAAGGCAGAGCGCGGCAATCCAAAGGCGCGCCATGTTGGAGACACACTGCTGCCGCCCACAGCGAGCCAACCGCATATATACACTCGAGCTTATCACGAGGTCAAGGTCACGTCCTCCACGACCGATATTATTTTGGGGGAAAGGCGCAAAACTGGATCCATTTCTCGTCAGGCTCCGTCGAGTGCATCTATTCAGTCCAGCTCGCACGCAGTACTTCCGGGCCCGGGGCTGTCTGGGCTCACCCGGCTGCAGTACAACGTCCTGCTCACGGACAACCTAAGATTACATCCGGTGGTTCTTCCTTAATGGCAAGCACCTATCGAGGATAGGGGACATCCCCGCAATTTTTATGTCTGTGTATACGCAGTTTTCTGGATATTGCCAGCTCCCAAAAGTCTCTTGCCTGCGACTCCGCGCGCCTGCCTAGAGGTATTGAATGAAACGATGTCCAGGGTTGAATTATTGTAAGTTTGATTATAACCCAGTGAGAAATGAGGTTAGTTTCGACGTCGAAACGATGTCGAAACGACATCGAAATCGCAAAATCGATGTCGAAACAATAACGAAACGACATCGAAATCGCAGAATCGATGTCGATTCGACATCGTTTCGATATCACGTTTCTCACGGGGAAGAAGCGATGAATGAGACATGCTAAGAGCGTTATCATGTGGTTCAAATACTGGCGTGGTATTTCTCCCTGTACTTCCCACTTTTTTCACTAACTTCAACCCACGTTTGATCGATATCTCTTTCATTCATCACTATATTAAGAGCGAGGGGGAGGTGCACAAGCACTCGACACGCGCGACTAATGTCCTCACATCACAAATTTTAATGACTTATTGATTCACTTTGCAGTACAGAACGCGCAGCCGTCGGCTGCGTCGGTCTCTTGCAAGGGGAGGGAAGGGGAGGGGAGCTGGGGGAAGGGTCACCCGGGCGAGACGGAACGGCGTGGAGGCGATATCTGAGGAAAAGGCGTCGATATCTTTCCCACATTGCGGCAAGCAACGCGCCTTTTCGGTGTCAAGGTCAAAGATGGATGAACGCATGGAAACGCACCGACAAGCACGTGTGTATTTCAATTCGGAGCTGCAAGTTCCAGAGATTACCAAATAGGGTATTCCAATGAACGGCCAGAACGGAAATAAGAAGCACAAAACTACACGGCGAGCGGGGGAGCGGGAAGCTGCAGCGGAAGTACCCCGCTCCCCCACTTACTTGCCTTGTCGTTTTGTTCTTCTTATTTGCGGTCTGACTCTTCATTGGAATGCCCTATTGAATATCTGTTTCCATCCAACAGGGAAGTTCCAGCCATACCCAACAGAGGTTCTCGTTCAGGCGCCGAATGTTCATTTTTGACAGATCGTCTAAGAATTAATGCCATTCAACAGTTGTTAATTGTTTATTTACAACAATAAAAGATGTAATATATAATAACAATAATATCACAGAAACGAGCAGTCACGCTCTATAAAGTATACAGTACCTCACTTGCATGTCTTTTAGAGAAAGAGAATATCAAGCGGATAACAGCTATAAGTAAGCATTGCATCCGGTCTCTGCGAGTACGAAGCGAACAGGCGTCTTGAATCTGATCTCGCACGAGCCAGAATCTTTTTCTCTTGTGACCGCCATCGCCATGGGTCTCTTTGCCCGTCATGGAGGCCACGACTCTCATGTTTCTCATATGAGATGCTACCCTGTCCCTGACCTGGAGAAACACATGGTGGGAGTGCAGTTCATATCGGTACTCGGTCGAGATCAATGTTATGGTGGGCCAAGTCATTAAGGTAAATGCCGCATGTATACCGTCGTATGTCAACTCGTCTGACCATGGATACTGAGAGCGGGGCACGTGGTGGTCTGTTACATACTGGCTTACTGTTGTTGTTGTCCGTTCGCCTGAGTCTTATTCAATTTCACAGCAGGCACGATCTTCACCTCGGAATGAGCAGTAAGAGCAACTGCCGCCTCTGTAAGCAAGTAAAAGCACGAAGGAGTGAGAATTGAGAATTCAGAGTTGAAAATCAAAAGCGGGTGGAATGAAAAATGTTCATAATTATCACAGCACTGTACGACACGGATAAAACGACAAATTACTATCACACAGTTGAGTTTTTAGTGCAACGTTCCCCAGCAATATTTTGTCCAGCATTGCAGAAAGGTTAAATACAACCAATATTGTCTACCAATATTGACTCAACAGTACTCAGAAGCGTTGACAAAAACAATGGACCCCAGCTGATTTTGAAACAAAGTAAATATATCTTTGCTATCAATAAGTAGGGAAGTAAGTTGTATGGGAATCAACGTTTTTCCAAATATAGTTATACTACAGCTTTTGAACTATTAATTACACGCCTATTATCCTATTCACTTTTCTCAAATTAGAAAATTCAATTCAAGTATGTTTTGTTTTTATTTTTAAAGTTTGATGTTACCAGTGCAGGATGCTATAATAATACGGAAACTCAGTGAGCGTTCCATTTGAATTAGAGCGAGAAGAGGAAACAGGAGTGAGTGGTGAGTCTTCACCTTTGTCCTCCGTCTCCTGGTTGCTGTAGCTCGGGTCATTCCAGGGCTGTACCTCCGCCTTGCTCAACAGAATGTACACCAGATTACCGGCGAAGTACACGCAGGCGGTCAAGATGAACACCGTACTCCACATGTGGGGCTCCACCTGGCGGCACAGCAGGCAACTCAAAATACGAATCGAATAAATAAAGTTATGGATGGGAGAAATAAACGCACGAGGATGAATAAAATGCCTTGCACGTGTAAGCTGCATGGACTGAATGAAGTGCATCGGGAGCATTGAATGAAAAAAGTGAAATATAGTGAAGTGGATCGCGGATCCACTAAGCGCATGATGATAAAAGCAAAACAAATGAAAGGTATTCATTAAGTGGATAAAGTGCATTAATAAATAAAGCTCATATTATTGAATGAAGCGCATTGTTGAACACGCCAAATTACAGATGTGCTTCCTTTCTACATAATTTCAGAAACAATTCAATTGTGTTTAAAGGGAATTTGTACTAAATTGCACTTTTTTGTGAACTATTTTGTGCATAACAAAGCGCTATCTTTCCGTCATCCTTAATTTCTGTGCAAAATCGTGGTTGCGTTTTGCACTCTTGCGTTCATACATAATGAACCACAATTTTATGCATAAAAGTACAAGCAAAACTTGTCCGCAATTACGCGCAAAGCCTAAAATTTAGCACAGAAGGCAGAAGGCCTACTTCAGCTGCCCTGCCCTGCCCTGCCCTCCCCTGCCCTGCCCTGCCCTGCCCTGCCCTGCCCTGCCCTGCCCTGCCCTGCCCTGCCCTGCCCTGCCCTGCCCTGCCCCACCCCGACCAGCATACTTACAAAAAGAATTCGAGAAAATTGTGATGAGATACGGGCAATTTTGTGCATAGTTGTGCGTGCTTCCAGAAGCGATTATTAGAGCACAACTCTAAATTTAGTGTGAAGAAAACTTATAACTGTATGAAGCGCATTATCGAAGAAAGGGCATTATTGAATGAGGTGCAGTATTGAAGTACTTGGTAAATGAAGTAACTCGAGTACCTCCTCTCTGTGGCCCAGGAAGAGGCCGACGATGAGCGGCGCCAGGATGCCCATGATGCTGCCGCAGCCGTTAGACATGCCCATGAGCGGGCCGCCATAGTTGGGCGACAGGTCCATGTGGCTCACGTAGAAGCCGGCGAAGATGCAGGACTCAAGGGTGACGGCCAGGGTGAGTAGCGCCACGGCCCCCGTCGCTCCGGGCTGCAGCAGCGCTAGCAGCAGCAGCGTCAGCCCCGAGCCCCAGTGAGCTGGAAGAGAAGATCACAGGTCAAAGGCCAGGTCAGTCGTGAAGGACTCAATGAAGAAGAGAGAAAGAAATAAACATCAACCTGCCGCTGGCGTTATTTGACACCCACGCCATCGATGTCAGGAAATGTTCCGAGTAAGATAACTAATAGTCATCGTTAGTTCTAACTTTGACTCCAGCAAGACGTCTTTCTTTTTTTTCATTGGCTGGTCTTTTCTTGACCAAACAGGGAAGGGCGCCTGGTAGGTAGGCAATTATATGGTAAGCAACGCATCCTGCGTTAGCGGGTTGCATACCCATCAGGCGCGCAGTAAGAGTATCTCCGCGCTGTCGATACCGCCCGTTTACCGAGAGTTTCTGCCACGCGGGGTAGGGCCAGCACGGCACACGGTTACCTAGCGAGTTGAAGAGCTTCCTGGACACGGTGAGCGGCAGCAGGCCGCGGGTGTTTATGTACTGCGCCGACCAGCCCACGAGGAAAGTGGCCAGCCACAGGCTGACGTACGGCAGCGCGGAGATGAGTCCGTTCTGCTTGATGTCGAAGTGGAGGGCAGTCTTCATGTAGTTGGGCATCTCCGTGAGGAGCATCCAGTGGCCGAAGTTCTGCCCGCAGTGCACCACGAGCAGGGACAGCGCCGGCGCCGAGGTCAGGATGGCCTTCCACGGCACCTTGGCCACCTAATAACAACCCGGCGAGTGAGCGAATGAACAAATGGACGCGGAATAAACTGGATCAAGGATGCCTAATTGAGCCATTAGCTTCCTCTTTAGTTCAAGTTCGTTGCGCTGTTTCTGAGGTCATTAGGGGCCGTCCAATAATTACGTTACGCTGTCTGGGTCACTTTCTGACTCCTCCTCCCCGCATTCACGCAGCGTTACGCCGTCCCACTTCCCAATTAAAACGTAAATTTGACATGTGTTTATATGATTACCCTGTTCTGGTGGAAACCGGCGAAAGGTAAAATGTAACATTTTCATCGAACGGAAGAGTATTTCACGGCGAGCCTACCCTTTTGATGCAGCGGAGCATCGGTCACCCGATGCCTGCCGGGCGCAATCCAAAAGAAGCCCCCCACCACCGAATTGGTGGAGGGGGAATACACTATTTGATGCTTGGCGGGTGGTGGGAGGCTTCTTTTGGATTGCGCCCGGCAGGCATCGGGCAACCGATGCTCCGCTGCATTAAAAGGGATACCTTAGGCTCGCCGTGTTGCAGCCGCGATCTTTCTTCGAGCGGCTTCACAATTCTAATCAATGACACTCTTACTTGAGAGATTAGCAGGTCGCTCGCATAATTTTGACAGTAAAATAGAACGACTCACCGACTTCTTAGTGCTCGAGGAGGAGCCGATGCTGTCTTCGATGTACATACGCTCCTCGTGGGAGATACGCTTGCACTGCGCTGGGGTGTTGGCGGACAAGAAGAACCACACGACGCACCTGCAATCGTTCCACGGTCGTAGGTTAGCGAAGCTCATTTATTCGATGAGCCTTTCGCGACAACGCGCAGAATGGTGCGGGAGCACCTTGCCTACACCCCACTACACATTAAATTTAGAGGGGCAATGTTGTGCTTTAAAGATCACTTCAGTAAGCATGCATAACTGTGCATAAAATTGCCCGTATCTCATTACGGTTTTCTCCAATTTATTTGCTGCCGTGCTGCACAGTACATTTAGAGGGACAATTTAGTGCTTTAATAATCGCTTCTGTAAGCATGCATAACTATGCACAAAATTATCTGTATCTCATCACAATTTTCTTCAACATTTTTAAACGAAACACTACATTGTGCTAAACTGCAGACAAATGTGTGCGTAGTTACGTACAATATTTATCTGTACTCTTATTATAAATAAAATTGCGGTTAGTTATGCATGTTTACACAAGTACAAAACCAATCACATTTTTGTAGGGAAATTAAGGACAAAGATAAGATAGTGCTTTTGTTATGCACAAAATAGGCCTGAGTACAATTTCTTGCAAATTTGCTTTACTCATAATTGAATTGTCCCTGAAATTATGGAGAAAAAATATACATCTACAATTTATAATGTGTATCGCTCACCTCTCCCTAGCTTGAGCCCGCTTGAGCCAATACGGGCCGCGAACCGGCCCCTCACCCCTGTCCCCTGTGAGACCCTCAACTCTTACTGACGCAGCTCTTCTGAGTCCTTGCCGAGATATAAGGGGAGAAGTGACACAAGTTTCGGAATTGTTGGTGGTCATTTTGAAAGCTGTACCAAAACGATCAGGACACTCTCAAATGCATTTCTACATAATCCTCAAAATGAGTCCCAAAAATTCCAAAACTGGCGTTCCTTCATCCCCGTTTCTCGGGAAGGTCTCCCCAAAACTGGTATTTCCTTTTAGAGTGCAGCCCTGTGGCGCCGGGCATCTCGCCCTCACCCCTGTGAGCCCCCCTAGTCTTAGGTAGCAGCCCTCTACTATTACTACACACTACCGGATTGAGTACTTTTTTTTGTGCTTTGTGCGTGTACAAAACAATTGTGCTTTAGCCGTGCGTGCAATTTTTCGTGCGCAGTTAAGCACAAAACTGTGCTTTGTCAAGTACGATTTCGGCGGATTTCGGCTTGTGTACAATTTTGTACTTAAGTGAGCACAATTCTGTGCTTAAGTAAAGCACATTCCTGCACGTCCT
>CABIKL010001682.1:0-14515 GCA_902196195.1 Aptinothrips rufus
GGGGGGGTCAAAGAGTAGTCTAAAATCTGTTAGGTGCTATTGGCACGACTGGCCCCTGAGAACGCGGCAGCGGCCAAACTAACACTACGCCACTGCTCACTTTGGCAGGACGGGCGGCTGCACGTAGCTCAGCTTGTGGGTCGTGAGGGCGTCCAGGGGGCAGGCGGAGCGCCTGGCCTTCTCAATGGGCTTCATGGAGTGCGCGGGCTGCGCGCCCTCTGGCGGCGGGTACGACAGCCTCGTGGAGGTCCAGCCTGCGCGGCAGGTGCAGAGTCAGAGTCTCTGACCGGTATCATTATAGGGGAGAGAAGAAAAGTCATCACCCAAAGCTTGCTGCGGCGGTGTCCGCTCGCACAGAATCTGGAGCAACCCAATCCAAAAACCGAGCATAAAATAAAAATTGTTTTCAACGTCATTATTTCAAAATGACCAGAAAGCTCCGAAATGCGGTTTGAAACTAATGTCAAAATGACCTTAAATTTTTGTTGTAAAGCTATTGTTTACCTTGTTCTTTTTTCGCGTTTGGTTATTGCCCGCAGACTTAAAAGTTCAAAACCAACCTTCCCAGAATTTCGGTTTTTGTTTTTGTGTGCGAGTTACTTACTCTCCATGGGCCTGTCAGGGAAGGGCGTGGGCGGGTCTCCGAAGGGCTGCCTCCTCGAGTAGGGCTTGGGAGGGAAGTCCACCTTCTGAGTGGTGGTGTCCTGCATGGGCCCCTTGCCCATGAGGTTGCTGCCGAAGGGGCGGCAGGGCGGAGGCCGTGTGCCCGACGGGTACTGGTAGCTCAGCTGCCATCAACAAGCACACCGAACAATGCGCGATGCGGGGCATCACGGGGGGATATGTCGATCACAAGTTGAGGAGAGTGTTAACCGGTACTCGAGGTCCCTGACGTGGCGGTGCGCACCGAGTTGGTGGTGTGGCCGTCGATGACGCCCGTCACTTTGACGGGGCCCTGATCCGGGCGGCAGAGGTCGGGCTTGGCTTGCAGCGCCACGTCCAGCGGGAAGGCGTGGTAGGAGTGCTTGTACACCGTGCCGCCCTCCACCGGCACCCTGGGGTGGCGGTACACCTGCTTGGGGGCGCAGGAGGGTGGCGGCACTGGCTGCACGTACGTCACCGCCTGCGAGCCGCATCCACCTCTTTACATACGAGTCGCTACAACTATTTTAACACAGATAAACCAATTTTTTTTTTTTTTTTTTTAAATATTTCACCTCTGGGTTCAGGCACGGGCATTTGCAGGGGTCGCCGGGCGGGCAGCGTGGCGGCTGCGATAGAGATCAAACCCTGGTAAATTGCTATGTATTTTTTGGTTTATTTAATCGCTTTTAGGTGCTAACGCGGCGAGAAATTTCGCCAACGATCTCGTTTTGAATCGTTCCTGTATGTCGAAATCGACACCAAAATGCATTCACGAGTTTTCGACATTCGCGATCGTCGGAAACGACGTCACATAGTTGTCCAACATCGAAAACACGTGAGAAATGTCTTGCAGACGACTGCTTACCTCCATGAACTGGCAGTTGGACGGCATAGTGCGCCTGCAGCGATGCTGTTCAAATTCAAGACAGATTCTGCGCTGAGCCCGTAAACCCGCACCCGCTCGAACCGTTGCCTAGGCAACCAGGCTGCGTGGGAATTCGCTGAACGCGGGACTCAACAGGTTCCTAAAAGATCTAGAGTGCTCTAGCGTTTCCCTGCTACATTTGAAAGGAACGCCTCGCCGCGCAGCGCCTCCTTGGCCGACGAAAGAAAGTAAAACCGCGAGCAAAATGACTTTAAAGGAAATGAACGCCATAGCTCCATCGACTTAGAGAGAAATGGTAAGGTACACTTGTTGCCGAGCGGGGTTGCGCGGGTTGGGGAGGGGTCTTCTCTGCCCCCCCCCCTCCCCCCCACCTCACCTTTCACCTGCGCTTGCTAGTGGCCAAATGCATCACGCACCTGTCGCAATATTGCCTACTAGCGGGCGTAGAGGCCGTTTGGTAGAGGCCAGATTTGTCGACGCGGAGACAGATTCTTCGAGTCGACAAGTCGTGGCCGTCTTCGGAGACCCCATGCGCCATGCGCACACCCGGTGAAGGTTACCTCCCTCTTGTCAGAAGATTACAGTAACCCGGTACTCACATTATTTGAACTGAATCGAAAATCTTCGATTTTTAGGTTACTTGCAAAGGAAGCAGACTCCGTTTCCTGCTATGGTGGTCATCGAAGATGACGTTTTTCTTCAGTATGCGCTGCTAGCTCACCTCGGCGTACTTCCCTGCCAAATTTCTCATATGATCAAGAAGCCTCGCCTAGGCCTCACCTCGTCAACTCAGCTGGCAGGGCTGCACCACCACCACCACTCCAACTTCACCAACCGAGATTCAGAATTTTTGTGTATTTTTCGGGGCCAGTACAGCTCTTTCTTCTGCATTCAAGGAGCACGAAGAATGTCTGTTTGAAAGCGAATCTGTACAAAATTAGAGTGCCGCGGATTTCTACTCCACTATTATGGCTGACCAATTACACTACAATGACTACGGTTATGATACTGGTTCGTAAATTATTTATGCAGACTTTGATGGTGTTGTAATCGGGATATCGCGACCAAGGATTAAGTGCATTCCTATCATGGCCAAATTTTATTCGATTTTGATAAGCATTTGTTTGTCGTTTGAGTGGATAAGTCGTTCAAAACATTAAGTTGTTCATCGTTGGTGACCATGCTTGTTGTTGTAGGTCTAACATATGACTATGGATAGATTTGTTATCCTCAGTTTGAGAGCTTTTCTTTGCAAACAGATGGAGGTTCTGCGGGTACAAATTACATTTTTACTGCTATGTACAGCTGCGCCCCCCAATATTTTTTTTTCTTTTTCTGTGCAATTGCACAAAAATAAGTGTTAATTTGGTAACAGATATAATTTGCTACAGGTAATTATTTTTAACGTTATCATTTACAGGCATTGGTGCGCTTCAAGATTTGAAGCCAGAACCACCTAGTCCTACCGAAAGAGACCGGGGTACGCCCTACTATAGGCATGATAGTGTAGGATCAGGACTTGTTGCTTCGTCAGCTCAAACGTCTGTGGAAAATATGAGTAGCAGCAGTGGTCATGGTAAGTGAAAATATCAACTTGCATGTCAGAAGTTGGGTGTTATCAAAAAATTTCAAAAATCAATTTTGTGATCTTAAGTGAGATTACATTCCATATTTTTACAGAGGACGATGATAGTGATCACAAAGGATCAGGATCACTCAGCTATAAAGAACGCAGACGAGAAGCACATACGCAAGCTGAGCAAAAACGAAGAGATGCTATTAAAAAAGGATATGATTCCTTGCAGCATCTTGTACCAACTTGTCAGCAGACTGACTCTTCAACATCGTATAAATTAAGCAAAGCAACTGTACTCCAAAAGTCAATTGATTACATTCAGGTATATATAGGTTGAATAGATATTTCAGGATTCAATTCATTCCAGCCACATTATGAAAATTGTTCCTTTTTCCTCAGTTTCTGCTTCAGCAACGCAAAAAGCAAGAGGAAGAGAGGAATGCTTTGCGGAAGGAAGTTGTAGCTTTGAGCATAATGCGTGCAAACTATGAGCAAATGGTTAAAGCTCAGCAGGCTCAACCAGGACAGCTGGATGCTAGAGTGTCTGATGATACAAAGTTTCAAGTGGTAAGAACAATTTTCTGTAACCTCTCCTCATTTTTGCTTTTTTAATCAAAAAAATTGAATTAACTTTCTTGACATGAGTTGTTATGCTTCTAATATTAGTTTCAGGCTATCATGGATCAACTATTTTTATCATTTAGTAATGCTTCATTTACCAACTTTGCTGAACTATCAGCCTCTGTATTCAGTTGGCTAGAAGAACAGTGCAAGCCTCAGGTAGGATCTCATCTTGAATTTAATTGAAATAGTTCCCCTATATCATTTGATCTCATGTTTTTTGCTTTTAACGTAAGTTTAAAATTTTTCCTTTTACTCTGACAGACACTGCGAGATCTGGTGGCTTCTGTACTTCAAAGACTTAGTTTCCCAGTGGGACCAGGAAACTTAAGAATGTGATGCTGATCCACATCAATTCTCAGTTGATAGGTTTCGTAATATTGTGTCATATTTTAAATGTGATATTAAGAGCACAGAATTTTCAAGATTTCTGTAATTTACAACCCTTTTAAGTGCTTTACTATTAAGGATTTTTTTTTTTTCAAAATTTTCCTATGTTTTATGTTTAAAAATATCTTTCTTTTAATATTTGAGCTTATATATGTATATCGTAAAAGGCAGGCATTTATTTAAGTTGTATGCCTCAAATTTATTTGATGTTTGATTTTATATGTGTACAAATCAAAGTACAATTTAGTTCTTTATTATTATTTTCTTTGTTGCATTAGATGGTGATACAGTTTGTACATGATTTTTATGTCTTATCTGAATGCTGAAGAATCAATTACAGTTTGTTAATCCACATCTGACAGTCTGCTTCTTTGCATATGAAATTTTTTTTTGTCTGATGTTAATATGTGGTTATTGTATCTCAGCTGTAAGCTTCATACACTACTTTGTTGGGTTGCATTTACTGCTTCTGATGGCAATTGTGCATTAAATATGAAAGATTTTCCTAGGCATGATGACAAAAGAAGAGTAAACTTTTTTTTGCATATTGTAATGTAAATATTTCCATTATTGTGCTCTACATGTTATATTTTAGATAATATATCAATCAGTTGACTTCTTCTATTTTGATGTTCAAAAAGAGAAAAACATAATAGAAGACCAAGAAATATATACTATTTTGTTACTGAACCAAAGTATTTTTGAATTACAAGGTGTGTGCTTGCCATTGCATCCTTCAGTTTTGAAGGAATGTTCCAATTCCTCACTGACATGTGCCTGCCTTACTTCAATTTTAACATAAAAGAAACATACAACATGAATTAATCTTTTTAGTGAGGGGACATCATCCACTGCTTGTAGGTCCCAGTTCCCAACCATGAGAGCACTCCACTCCCATATTTGATGATGTTGATTATTTATACCTATAGCAAACATATGCGCTTATATGTGATATAGAAAAACAGACAGTGATAAAACCTGAAATGGGTTTCCTACTATGATAAATATTTAAAAAATGCAGAGCTACAGATAAATAAGAATCCATACTGCTTATTTATGTAGTTGCGTTGTCACCACAGAATTGAATTACAGGTTCATCTTAACATCTTCAAGTCAAACTTTGATTGAAGAATGGTGCAGTTGACCGAAGAAATCCTTTCTCAAATTCTTTGACTGAAAACCTATCAACAGATGACCTGCAAAAAAATGACAAAGATATGAATCTGGTTTATGACTGTTTCAAAAGGAAGGACCAGCTATGAACGACACATTTGTAGGAGCAAGTTTCAGTGAATTAAATAAAAACTGGATGTTTGACTATCACATGGATGGACAAATTGAATATTCTCTCAATTTGCCCTAATATGTTTCTAATCCTTACCTGGCAGCCTCTCTTATTGTGCGCCGATCACGGGGTGACATTCTCAATATCTTGACAATAGCAACAGCAAATTCATTTTCATCAGCAGCCAAGAAGCCATTGCGACTACCTTCCTCCTCAATTATAATATCCATTTGAGGACCCCCTGAGCGGTGAGCCACCATAATAAGTCCTGCTGCCATGCACTCAACAACACCTGAACATAAATTCAAGATAATGTAAGAATATAAAAAATGTAATTTTTAATCTGAAAAGTAAACTCTACATTAATTCATCATACCTATTCCAAAATGCTCATTCCACATAGCATGAAGCCCAATAGTGCCCTCTTGGAGCTCCCTCTTTAGTTCATCATAGGGTACATTCACTTGGAATTGAACATTATTTTCAAGAGAAAGATGTCTGCATAAATCTTTCATATCCTTTACTCGTGCTTCATCTGCTGATCCTCTGCAGGACCCCACAAACACCAAGCAGATCTGAAAAATAGGTTGTAAATGAGAATGAAGAGAATTGTAATTTCAACTTAATTAAAATATCATCCAAGGTTAAGTACCCTGTCCCAGAGTTCTTCAGAAACACACTGCCGCAGCTGGTACATAGCACGAAGTTGTAATGGATGATCCTTCTCGGGTCGAAATTGTCCTACAGACACTATTTTGATTAGTTTCTTGTCCTTTTCAGCTTTATCATCTCCTAGAAAAGAGTAAAATCAATCCATTGCATTCAATGATTGCTGATCATTCATTACATTTCAAAAATTATGCCTCATGTGAGCAAAATGTTAGGTTCAGTACCTAGCTGGCTGGCCACAAAGTCTTCATCATCAGTAATGGGAATTTTTTTCAGGTCTTCTGTGTCACAGGGAGGGTAAACTCGATGCGTTTTCAAAGGTATTTTCCATAAATCATTGATGTGTTCTTCTGTCCAGCTAGAGTTGACCATCACAATTTCAGCACATCGACCCATAACTCCATAGATCTACAACACATTGTTAAAACATGGAAAATCATGAGATTCCCAATTTATGTTTAATTAAAATGCATTTAGACAAATGAACAAGAAGAGGCTACTATAACATTTTGAACACATTCTTTTGAAGTGCAATGAAACTTACCCATGCAAACATTTTGTAGTATATAATTTTACCGCCTGTGAGGAATGGGCTTCGAGCTACATAATGGCTATTATTGTACTGAGCACTACGGCTGGAAACACGTCGTAGCATATCTGTAGATATTGTGGGATAGTGAGTATAACAACCTACACGGCATCCTCCAATGTAACGAAAGAGAGGAAGTGTGAAAGCATATCCCATAGTGTCTAAGTAAATATCTGAAAACATGACAAATTGTAGACTGTAAGCCTCAGCCTTGCAAGTTTTAATCTTCACAAAGTAGGAAAAAGTACCTGGTAAAAAGGCATTAAGAGCTTCCATCCCTAGAATGAGAGAACCGAGGCTCTGTCCCAATAAGGTAAATGTTGGATAACTCTCAGCTTCAACCCAACCTCTTTTATGAAGATAAATGAACTCTACAGGCTCAGGTAGATCAATGTTCAGTCGCTGATTGACTCTTTTGATTATTTCATCTGGCGAGGCTTCCAGATCTCCAGTGTAAACAACCACTTTTGTTCCTGGGTATCTGAATAAACATCAAATTAATAACAATATTTTGCAATGCATGTGAATCAGGAAAAATTTCTTCCAAGTCAATATTGTTAAGTTCAGTGATAAAATCATGAAAAATATGGGGGGAAAATGAAGAATTCCAACCTTATCTGCAATGCTCGAATAGCACACCATAGAACTCTTTCGCCGCCAGCACCAGTATTACAGAAGGGATGAAAGAATGCAACACTAAAAGGTTTTTCTGAGCTGGTTTTCATTTCACGCTTCTTTCTGAAATGCTGTAAAGAAATTTAAAACTTAAAAGTCAATAGCCAGTATCTGTCACAAATTATATAGAGACTTAAAATGCACTTACCTTGCGAGATGAGACAATCATAATTGGAAGCACTACACTCAGCACACAAATCAAGGCAACAATCAAGATTGATAAAACTTTGATGGCTATCCATAGAGGATCTCTGAAACAGACCCATGAAATAACTGATAAACAAATTTTAAAGCTCTATTAAATTTGAATAATCTAAAGCACTCACAAAAAAAATAAAAAAAAAAAAATAAAAAAAATATAGCGAACTTACATGATGCACGACAAACAAGCCATTTGAAGGCAGATAGTTGTAACTTTCTAGAATCTAAAACTTAAGAATAATGAACTGAAAAAGTCATCAGATTCTGATGTAAGAAAATAGCAAATATTCTGAATCGAGCCAAGAAGATGTCTGCTGACGCTAGCCGCTACACGTCAGTATAATATCCGAGCATCGAGCACATCACGACCGAATCAGACCTTGATAGCTTCAAACATCTGTACTATCGCAATGAAATGTATTATCGGCATCGGCTTGCATCGTCGACTATTTTCTTTATTCGTCTTTTGCAGATCCTTGTGTTTGGCTGTCTTGCAATCTTGCTTTGATGACTACTTTTGTTGACTTCTTTCTGATTCTTTCTGCTATGCAGTATTACCAATTCAAATTCGGAGACTAAAAGTTACTGAATACCACTTCAAGAAAGACATTGCGATTGTACGACTTGCGATTCCAAAATGAAAAGATACATCTCTATAAATTACTATGGTTGGGTTTTAAACGTAGTTAAATTAATCTAAAACGTACTTTATGAACCGTTCGAGAATTTTTTTTTCTTCAGCGTTTGTGAAAAGGTCCAGGGAGGGACGGTCCATGAGAATAGGTAAAGTCACAAGGCTGCGATAAATATGGCGGCGGAGTAACCATGTGTTGTGTAGTCTGCTATTCTGTTTCATAACATGCTACATGGTCCGCCTCAGAAATTGTGCTATTTTTTCAGAGATTTATAGCATTCAATCACTATGTCGACAACGTTTGCTGAACATGACGATCCCAGATTCCGAATCACCCCGTTTCAACAGATGGCTGCCTCTTGCACCGGCGCTTTATGCACTTCATTATTAGGTAAGAGGTAAGGGTGGGCCACACAGCCAATAATGTTATGCATTTTTCGCTCAGTTTTCGGGCGAAACATAGTTTCTCGTACTTATTTCCAACTCTGCATAGCTTTCAGTGGCTCTTCTTGATTGAGCATTTGACTTATTGGTCAAGTTCTGTTATCGTAATTTATAACTTTTGTACTGTATTCATGCAAATGTGCTTCCCACTCTTCTCTAGCCGCTACTTTTTCTTCCTAAAATCCGTAATTTGATCTGAAAGCAACGTTGTGTTTTCTCTTATGCTGTAATGTTTTTTTCCCCCAAACTTTCTGCTCCCTCAAGTGATTAGAAATGATTTTGTTTTATGTGTCTTGCTATGGAGGATAACAACTATCTCTTGTCTCAATAGTGTCGATAACTAGGTTGTAATTATAGAAATATGTCTTTTTTTTCACACAGTTACTCCACTAGATGTTGTCAAAATTCGGCTTCAAGCGCAGCAGAAAGCACTTTTGTCAAATAAGTGTTTCGTTTATTGTAATGGATTAATGGATCATCTTTGCCCGTGTGAATCTGCACCTAGTGGTCATGCAAATTGGTATCACAGGAATGGGCAATTCAGTGGTACCATAGTAAGTACATTTTCTTCTCCTTATGCATTTTAGTGACCCTGCTCTGTTCATTTCTTACTGGTTTGGTTTGTTTCAGGATGCTTTTGTTAAGATTTCTAGAAGTGAAGGAATCTTTTCATTATGGAGTGGTCTTGGGCCCACTCTAGTGTTGGCTTTGCCAGCGACAGTTCTCTATTTTGTAGCTTATGAGCAAATACGTACAAGAGTCAAAGATTTCTATTCCAAACAAGTCGGTAAAATCGAGCAGCCTTTCTGGATCCCTTTACTATCTGGTGCCTCAGCTCGAGTGCTGAGTGCATCGTTTGTCAGTCCCCTTGAGCTCATTCGTACAAAAATGCAATCACAGAAGCTAACATACCTTCGTAAGTATGAAGAGGACTGGACTAATCAAATCTTCCAACTACTAATAAATATTGATAAACATTTTATTTTTATTTATTACAGAGGTTGGTAGTGCTCTACGTTCTCATGTCCAGTCAAATGGCATTATTCCTGGTCTATGGAAAGGTTTAGGCTCAACCCTACTGCGAGATGTGCCATTTTCAGGTCAGAGCATGACAAATATTTCGTAGATATATTTAATATTTGTCGTGCGCACATTAAACTAGCTTCATTTTTTCATCATAGGCATATATTGGTTGAATTATGAGGGAATGAAGACAGCCTTCAATCAACAAGCTCCAACTTTTGGCTTTAGCTTTGCAGCTGGTGCTGTCGCAGGCTCTGTAAGTATTAACACATATTTTCTGACAGAATTTTTTTTCATATTCTATTTGGCAAAACTTCATTGCCTAGAAATTAAATCAGTCAATTCTGTTACTCCTCAAATGTGTATTTTCCATAAATTTGATTTGTTTCTTGCAAAGATTGCAGCCATTTGTACTACACCATTTGATGTTGTGAAGACTCATCAACAGATTGAAATGGGAGAGAGGGACATCTATGCCGGTAAGTAATACTTCTGATCTCCTCTGTAAAGAAAGCTTTGTTATGTATTGGATACTCCTAGAACTGCAACAGCTGTTAGTAACCTTGTTTGGTGAGAATGTTTTGGCCTTATTCTTAAATTCAAAAGCACCTTCATAACTGTTTAGTAGTCTATTTTTTTTATTATTTTTTTATGTTATGAAAATCAGAATGGTAGGAATATTGATAGTAGTTCACTCATGTACCAGAACATTTTTGATGCAAATGTTTTTATTATTGCTGGTGCTGTCTTGCTGATTTGCAACTCATCTGGCAACTGAAGATTTAAAGCCAGGTAATCTTCATGCTGAATGCAGTTTGCTATGTGAGAGTTGGTCCTTCCAATCAGCTCCTGCCTTACTTTTAATTATCCAGTTCATTCGCTTCATTAAGCTGGAAAAACCATAAGTTTTATTTTGAAATTGGTGCATTAAAATTAGAAGTTAATGGTGGCATAAAAGAAATAAAATCAAAAACTGCTAGGGATCTGCATCCCATGTAATGCAAAGATGCTTGCATGACACTATGTTTTTGTGTTTCTTACTTCTAGTACAACATAAACCAGATAACATAAACACTGTATCCTGTTAATTCATATTTTTAGTGAACTTAGATTGTGAAGGCATGGGCAACCAAATTTCTTAGTTATGTAATTTTCAAAACTGTTACAAAATTTAAGTTAGTATGAATTTATTCTTTATATTTTCAGGATCAGTAAAAGTGTCAGAAAGAAAACCAGGACAAGGCAAATTATTTGGTAACTATAGAGAAAAGTCTTGAAGTACTAGTACCTCCTCTCTTTTTATACCAACCTTTCTTTTTATTCCTCCAGGCCCAAAGACAACGCACAGTATTTTACACCAAATCTGGCAGCAAAATGGTGTATCAGGCCTTTTTACTGGTGTTGTACCCAGGGTGGCCAAAGTAGCTCCTGCGTGTGCAATAATGGTTGCAACATTTGAATATGGTAAAGGTTTCTTTGAGCGCCATAATGCTGAGGAATATTACAAAAAACAGAGGTAATTTCCATCTGTTAATCTTTTTTTTCCATTGCACTATTTCTGACTTTTTAATTGACTTGAATATTTTAAAATGGGTATGTATCTTTTATCCCCACTTTAGGAGAGGGCTTGATTAAAAGATAAGGCTGGATGACAATGAAAAGATAAGCAGTAAAATATCTTTCTAAAAATCTGTGATACCATACCGCTTGACCCAGTTCAATCCCTCATGCTGTGCTTCCATTTATGGTGAAATTTGTTGGGTCAAGCCTTTTGCACACAACTCCCAGTGACCTGTAGGCAAGGGCATTGTAGTGTTCAAAGGAAAGAAAACTCCTTTTTATTAGTTTTTGAGAAATATGTGAAAGTGTAATGTTTTGTAGTTGTCAACATATTTTTCAGTTTATACATTCAGTTAATATGTGCACTATGTTTTAATAGAGCTCAAAGCTGCTCAACTGTATATGATTGGCGATGGGCATCTACATAAAACCTCCTAGACTAGAGGTCTATGTAAATAAATTTTTTTATCTTTATCTTGGAAAAAAATTCAAATAAATGTGAATTTTATTTTAGTATTCTAAATCAGTTTTTATTGGATTTTTCTCCTTTTATCTCGAAGATTACGCTATCGATCATGTGATATCACGATATCACTCAAGACTTACTGATAAAAACTTGTGATCAAACACTCCATGTAGGGCAGAATTCAAAGTTTGAATGAAGTATTTTGGAGACTCATCCTTACGCCCGGACGAAATTTCAAAATTTCTTAATTTACTCGTTATTCTCTCTAATGCTTTTCTTTTGCGTCAGTTATTGGTTATTGGTTTCCTGACAACTGCATCGATCAATATCCATTCTGAGTTGGGCTTGTACGACAATTGATGGGTGGTGAGAGAAGCATTCGGTTGCCGGAGAATATTATTTTACTTTCGATCACTATGGAAACGGGGGGCTTCTACTTATAGTAGTACTATGACCGGTGATCAACAGTCTCAGCAACCGGCTATGGCGCACTGCCGTTCAAGCTCTGACACAAGCGTGGAAAGCCGCAAGTCGGAACTCAAAAGCGAAAGCCTGCGAGGTAGGCAATTCTATAAGCAGACCAATGAATAGATTGCCTCTGGCAATAAGCCTCGGTGTGGGTAAAGAATGAATGAAGATCAAATACCGACGAGTTCAACGGTCATCTTCGCCATTTACATCGGTTCCTCAAATGTGCAGCCTGCGTTATTGTCTTCAGGATCAAGCCCAGCGATTGAACTGTCCTCGGGCGATTCAGGGACGCTCACCCAGAACCCGGCGTGTCCTTGGTGCAAGCAGGGGTGTGCCGACTCCCAGTCACTGGCTCTTCACATGGCACAGTGCGGCAGGCGGCTCCCGATCCTGGTGTCCACCCCCGCCTGCCCCCCTGGCCCGGAGAGCCCGGAGCAGCGGTACCGCTACATGCGAGTGCTCAAGCAGGACCCTCTGGACGCGAGCGGCCGCACCGTCAGCCTCGTGTCTTTGGTGGCAGACAAGCCGTTCAGATGCAGCCTCTGCGGCCGCCTGTTCGCGTCGCACGCCGGACTGAGGAAGCACGCCAGGTATTCTTCGCGTGGGAGAGACTTCGAGCGCGGAGTGTACCAGACCGTTCACTTTCAGTCAAACTCAGGACGCACTTCGGGCTGAAGCTGCACGCCGGGTATACTCCGCGTGGGGGAGACTTCGAGCGCGGAGTGTACTTCCCAGCAGAGCAGCGGTCACTCTGAATGCAACTCAGGACGCACTCCGGGCTGAAGCTGCACGCCGGGTATACTCCGCGTGGGAGAGACTTCGAGCGTGGAGTGTACTTCCCAGCAGACCGGTTACTTTGAATGCAACTCAGGACGCACTCCGGGCTGAAGCTGCACGCGTGCCCGCACCCCTCCTGCGGCCAGTCCTTCGTGCTGCCCAGCTACCTGCGGCGCCACCAGTGGACGCACGCGAGCCGCCGGCCGCACGCCTGCGACGCGTGCGACCAGACCTTCCTGACGCCGGCCGCGCTCCGCCTGCACCGCATGAACCACACGGGCGAGCGGCCGCACGCCTGCCGGTACTGCGGCAAGGTAACGCGATCGCGCTGCAAAGTCCTTAATACGATGAAAAACAGGTTTCAAGACTGTTTTAGAGGTTAAAGTAGGAACCTCTACGTGCTTTCCGATTCGTCAGGCGTTCCGCACAGCCAGCTACCTGACGGTGCACACGCGCGTGCACACGGGTGAGCGGCCCTTCTCCTGCCCGTGCGGCAAGGCGTTTGTGCGGCGCTGTAACCTGCAGGCGCACCTGGTGTCGCACTCCCGCGACCGGCCCTACGCGTGCGAGCGGCCCGGCTGCACCGAGCGCTTCCAGTACCGCACGCAGCTCGAGTGGCACTCCAGCCTGTGCGGCCGCCCCGCGGGGCCCGCGGGCCGACCCCTCGAGGTAGGCAACCTGCGGGCTCGCAAAACAGAAAGTAGAGGTCTGGGAAATTACGGCTGTCATTGGTTTAGGAAAGATATTGTTTGGGTCTCATCGAGAATCTTGGTTTGTTTGTGGGAAACATAGGTACTCCCGCCAGAAAAAATGACAAAAGTTCTTAAAATTCGAAATTTATTACATTCACTATTTTTATTTTCCATATTTAGCATGCCTTTTCGTGCCGGGGATACATGATCTCTGAGAGAGAAAAAAACAGGAAGTAATTTAGAACAGAGATTGTGAACATTCCAGTATGTAGCTTGATTCGCCATTTTTTTTTCAGTCTTAGGCCATATATTACGTGTTATCACAATTTTCTAGATGCATGCCCTATCGGATATTGACACCGCCTGTCGCCGATATCTCTGCTCAAGCCTCTGAGGCTTCCTCCAGGGTTCCATGTAAAACAAATCAGTTCTTATGAATGCGGAACTTGAATATGCCAAGCTTCATCAAGCGGTCCTTCAACTGCAGGGCTGTGAGCTTGATTTGCGCGTTTGCGAAAGCGCTCGAGACGTAGGTTGTTCAGTGTTTTTTGTCCGCGTGCAGACACCGGCAACATCTGGACAGCCGCTGAATTCTCAAGGGCGTCCTCCTCTGAGGATACTTCCAGCGATGCGGCTGCAGGGTGCGCAGGGACAGGGGCTGGTCAGGCGCATGCAAGTAGCCCTGCATGCCGCCCTGTACGGCCGCGGCCCGCTCCAGGGTCACCATGGCAACGGGTTGGGGCTGGAGCGGCTGCAGCCACAGCAGCAGCTGGCCCCGCCCCGCGCGCTGGCAGGCAATAGTCATATAGTCTCCAGTCCCGGCCAAGGCTCGAGTCAAGGCTCCAGCCAAGGCTCGAGTCAAGGCTCCAGCCAAGGCTCCAGCCAAGGCTCCAGCCAAGGCTCCAGCCAAG
>CABIKL010001683.1:0-14514 GCA_902196195.1 Aptinothrips rufus
CCCCCCCCCCCCCCCCCCCCCGCGAGGTCCTAGCCCCGCAGCTGATGAGTGTCCCGACCCCAGCACTGCTCGGCGCGGCGCGACCGGCCTTCGCTTGGCCAGCCGCGGCCCCGTTCCTCCCAGTCAAGATCAAGGTTGATTAGAGACGATAATGCAACTCGACATGAATCGCAGAAACTGTCTGACACGGCGATGTGACAAGGCATAGTGCAGCCTTAGGGGCCGTTCACAATTGACATCACAGCTTTGCGCGCTGAATGTATGGGAATGGTTAGGTTAGGTTAGGTTAGGTTAGGTCACGCAGATTGGGTTTCACTCGGTGCGCGTGCCGCCATTGTGTTAGCTACGTGATAGTGGTATCGCCTCCTCCGCCCTTCGCAGCAAGGTGTGTATTACCGGGGCGTGGCTGGGGGGGAGGGATGAAAGCAAGTCCATGGCTCTGGCCCGGCAGCAGACCGCAACTTTTTGAAGTGGCCCGCCTCGCAACCCACCCTTCACATTCGCCCGAAAAGCGAGGAATGAAGTTCAATACAGTTCTTTATTTTTGAGCTTGATCTTGAGCTAAGCCCCGAGTGGGCTCGAATCCAAAGGAAAATACACGTCTATTTTTTGATGAAATAAAGTTATTTGATTGAAGGACTTCGTTTCATGGGTGTTCCTCAAAGAAAGATCAGACAGGTTCGCTGTCCAAGTTTAAACCGGCCCGCGCGCTCCGCTCACACGCTCGGCATGTGCGAGTGACGTCACACCACAATCACCGCAAGCATTTCGCGAGTCGCAGTGCGATGCTGGGCACGACGCTAAGAGACATCCAGGTCGGACTGTACAGTCAGTCACTTCGCGGATCAAAACAACGAAATGGCACTGGTTCGGACTAGTCCAGATAAAGCGTTTGCCGTGCTGACAAATATTCACCCCGCGGTTTGGAATGGAAACACTTGCGGCAGGAGCTGTACGAGTGACGCAGACCAGGCAGAGAACCGGTCTCTGAATTTCTCACCTGGACCGTGATCCGATCCGGTTTCACCTACGGTCTCTCTTCGCTCAGGACTCGCATTTGAAGTCGCCAGGAGCGGACCCGTGTCAGGAGCCTGCCTGGAGGTGCGTGATGAGTCGAAATTCGAGCGATCTCGGACGATCAAAGGGTTGCCGTCCATTAGATCCATTTAGATCGAATTTCTGTCAGTCAGAGGAAAAGTAGAAAATAATGTATTCCATGTAAATGCGTGACGCTCCATTCTGTTCCTGCACTGCCGCTTGTGTGGGCTGCAGCACGGAGGGAACAGATTAGCTGCAGCAGCTAAGTCAATCGCAGAATATGGAAAGCTAAGACTTTTAGCAGCTATTGTTATAAGATTTGGCTATGTCAGCCAAACTCGGTCCAGTCACCGGGTGCGGCACACGAGACTCGCCTGCTTGTCATCGGACCAAACTTTCCGCCTGCTGCAATCGCTCTAAGACACTAGTATTCGGGGGGGGGGGGGGGATTCAGTCGCTGCAGATAAGATATTCTGAGTGCCGGTCTGGAATACTGACCTCCAGCAAGCCGTCGCCTCGCCCCCTTGCTGCATCTTTATATAACTTTAGGCAGCTATGTTTAGCCCACTGCCCGACAGACTGAACCCAGATAGTGCAAGACAAGTGAAATCAAGCGTAGTGTTAGGAGGGTAGGTTAGGTTAGGTTAAAGCGTAGTATGGTGTACCTGCTCAATAAGCATCGTTTCCTAAAGTTCATGAGAACAGAAGACATCGGTACATTACATGTATAACGCTTTTATCGTATCCGTCTTCGATTCCAAGTCTGCTCTCTTTCGTCCTCTGTTTGGAAGGAACTGTTCGCTGTCCACGTCACGGCTGGTCACGCGCATCCCGCCACGCCCCGCCGCGCTCCGCCACGCCCCTAATGGGGACAGCGGTCGGAAACTTCCCAGGCTCGTCTATTGTAGATCGGAAAGTCGTCCGTCGAAATCTATCTGGAGCTCCACCACCACCATGTCCGAGCCCCTCCCGTGTCCATTCAATCATCCTTGTGGAGGCAGCTCCCACAACACAGTCGCGGGGGGGGGGGGGGGGGGGGGGCGGTCCGTAAACGAGGAGTGAGATCCCAAGTCAGCGATCGGGAGGTACTTTGCGGTGCGCCTGGCCGGCTGAGGTTATCACCACTGACATCGGCGGTGACCCACCCAAGACCACTTCTCCTCCCCGACCTCCTAGGCGCGAATCGGGAGGGGAAAGGGGGGGGGGGACCTACCGCACATCGGACCCCCCCCCCCCTCGCCAGATTAGTAGGCAGGCACTTTATATCGCTGCATTCCTGGAAATAGGCAAATATCGGTATAGTGTCCCCCAAAAAAGTCAAGTCTGGATCCGCACCTGCCACCTTCTCAACCTCCTCCCTCCTCCCCTCCCTCACCCTCTTGCGGAGCGCGGTGAGCAGAGCTTATATAACTCTCTATAACTTGCTTCCTTCCAGTCCAGCAGGTGGTTCACGTGTTTTACTTGTCGTTTATCTTGGGAGACGGCCGAGTGAGCCATCGCTTGTCTCCATATTACTCAGCAGGCATTTTGCCCGTAAAATGCGATCGTATCTGTTGGACATTGAATCAGTTCGTATCGGCAGTCTTGACATTCATATCAGCTCGTGCCTTCAGTTTCCACTTACATGATGTCGTGGCACGCGCGGTCTAGGAGGGCAATTGTCTCTCATCTCTCAACAAATCGTACTAGCCAACAAACAATCGTCTGATCGCATCGAGCGGGGAGGGGATGGGGCGGGGTAACTGACTGAAACTCTCAGTGAGTGAATCGGTTGTGGTCGGGTTCTAAACTCGTTCTCGGAGACACGGAAAGCACACGACTGGCATATGCATTTCTGCCTTTTACTTCTCTAGATCAGCCAATAATGTGACGAGGCTGCGCATTCCACGTAATATTAAATAATAATAATAATAATAATAATAAACTAAAAAATAATAATAAAAGATTCTGCTGGGTCATTGACGAAAAGTCAGGAATCCAGATCGGGTTGACATAACGCCCTCGTTGGCTTCGTCTTCACTCTGCGAGGAGGGCGAGGGGGAGCTGCAGGACGCTGTGTTGTGTACAAGGTCAGATTTTATCAAATGGAGAACGCTATTTTGGGCGGCATCCTCTGCTCAATCCGCGTTCAGATCGCAAGACTCGAAGAAAATTATTTCTTCTACTCATGCTTTTCAAAGCGCGGTCGTTAGTTTTGCGATGCCCTACCTCCAAGTGAGCCGGGAATCGAGCTTTCAAACGGCTCACCCGTTGCCATGCAACAACGTTAGCCAGATCTGAGCTTTCTACGCGTGATCCAACGTATCAGAATGTGTCGTAGTCAGCTGAGCTGGATCTTGCCACACTTGTTTATCTGGTCTTCCCCGCGTGTCAGATCTGGTGAGGTTGCGCAAGGGTCAGAAGGCCTCGCTTAGCAAATAACAGCCAGATCTGGCGTGTGCCAAGGTTATCTTACTTGTATCCGAGGTGCATTTTTTATCTGGTCTTCTCCGCATGTCAGATCTGGTGAGGTGGCGCAAAGGTCAGAAATACAGCTACGCCTTACCAAATAACAGCCAGATCTGCGAGTGCCAAGGTTACGTTATCTTTCTTGTATCCGAGGTGCATTTCGCCGAGTCTCAAATAAGTGCCGTATTCTCTTAATCTCTTTCTATGAACTTTCCAGCTGTCATAACGTGTGAACGAACCAGTACATATTATGAACAAAATTGACCATAATTTGAACAAATGTGATCATACAAACAACTTGGTGGTCGTTTTTTGTTCACAGTATGGCCAAAAACTGTGCGTCATATGAACATATTCGTTCGTAAGAATATGAGAGTGTAGTGATAACGTCCTACTTTCAAAGTGATTGATTTTTCCACTGAATCCTATCGCTGCCCGCAAAGCAATATTTCTCACACTAAACTCACTTTGAACTTTTCACTTACTCTTCACTTCACGTGCGCAGGCTCGCGGTGCTGAGTTTGAGCGGCAACCGTTTGAACGAGGTGCCTGAGTCCCTCGGCCAGCTCACGTGGCTGCAGGTCCTGGTGCTCAGCGACAACCAGCTCGAGTCCCTGCCCTCCGCCATCGCCAACCTCAAGCACCTCAAGTCCCTCCTGCTGCACAAGAACCGACTGCGGACGCTGCCGCCGGAAATCATCGCCCTCAAGTGTCTCACAGAGGTGAGTGAGCGTGGTGTGTTTCTGTGGGTGGGTTAGGTTAGGTTACGTTAGATTAGGTTGGCGAGGGAAAGTTATATTCTACTGATTTATTTCTCGGCCTGAAAGCGATTGCAGAAGACTGCACCTCGTAAGTCAAAAGTTGTAACCTGTGTATACAGTACGCGGTCCATGTGACGTAAGAGGCTCTATACCGAGCGGTGCTAAAGTCGACTCACAAACATGACACGGCAGATTCGATTCTGATGTCGCCCCACCCAGTGCGTATGTCAAGGTCATCGCTCGGGCCGAGGCTCGGGCCCGGTGCGCGTGATCGGGAACGGAGGGAACTTGGCTGGAGAACGCTCTACCTGCAGAGAAGAGGGAGGCGAGAGTAGGCAACCCCGGCGTACCGGCGTGTCTTGCGGGTTTGCCTATCGCGAGATGCTAGGCGCTCGCACACGGTGCTGAGCCCACCTGGACATCTCCCAAGCTCGCCATGTTGTGCGCTGCTTCGAACTAACGGCACTGACTGAGCTTTGCCGAGGAGAGCGTAACTTGGATGCAAAGGCGAAATCCTACAACACCGGGAAAAAAAAAGAAAAAAAAAGGAGTTTTGGAGAGACCTCCCGAGAAACAAAGGTGAAGTAACACAAGTTTCGGAATTTTTGGGGCTTATTTTGAGGACTGTGTAGAAATGCATTTTCGAGAGTCCTGATCATTCTTTTTAATATGGCATTCAAAATTACCCCCAAAAATTACAGAATCGGCGTTACTTCTCCCCTGTTTCTCGGGGAAGGCTCCCGAAAACTTTCTTTTTGAATTACAGTGAACAGGCCAAGTATTCTGTCTTTCTGTTTGCAACGTTTTGAATGTTTCAATTTTATTATTTTTAAGTTGCACAGTTAGAGGCTAACAACTGTTGGGCATTCCTTTTCAAATTGGGGTTTTTTGTGCCTCCGTGCCTGCGGCGTTCATCTCTGAGTCAGTCGGTCTGTCAACAGTCACAGAAACGATAGTGACAGCATGGCGTGTCGATCGTTTATGGATGGTCCAGTGAGTTCATCGCACGCGGCCATGCCGAGTCGTGAACCGCAATATCTGTATTTGATGGCGTTACAGTTTATCTACAGGCCTCACTACGTGTCTGTCCTTACGTAATGGGCGGGAAGGCGTCTGCTTGTCATTCAAATTCTGTTTTGATTTTGATCAAAAAGAAAAAATCAACAAGCCAGCCTCGGACCTCGGAATGCACCGAGAGAAAAGTTAGTCCAGCCCGAGAGATAAAACAGAGCAAAATGGAAACGCTGTCGAACGTCACAAACACGTCGATTTTCCGAATATTTTTTTAGTTAAAATCGACACGAAAAAGGACCAAAAAATAGTTTGACTCTTTTACTTTGGTTGGTAACATTTACTTCTCTTTGCTTTCGGATATCTATTGTCATGATTCCATCTATTTATTTCGCTTTGATATTGGATAATGCGATAATGCGACAATGCGATACTATATCGAAAGACGTGGATTGCAGTGACAGTTTCGCTAGTGCGAGGGGTTAATATTGACTTATTGATTAGATCTTGCCTCGGCCATTATGACCCATACCAGCTGATGGCGAATGTGGGCCCATGGTGGGCCCCACAAAAAAAGAATCGGCATCTGTGTCACAAGTGTCAATGTCGGGCCAGCCCCACTCTGCCCGGGGCAAGAACCTTGTCTTGTTTTCGAAGGGTGGGCGGTATAAATACTTCAATGAAAGGTGGATGATTCCGTGGAATCCAAAGGGTGTGTCATGATTCTTTTTTTATGGACCATCCCTTGGATTTCAAAACATATTTCTTGGATTTTAACGTTCTCACTGGGAAGGTGCGTTAAAGTCACCCAAGCAGCAGACATTGTGGGAAAGAACCCGGTAGGACGTCAACATGTCAGGAAAGCGTCGAAATGACGTAAAGGGAAGTCCTCTGTAGTCTCTTAACCGTCCTTTGGAGTTAACCGGTCTGCTTGAGTACTGTTCCATTAGAAGTAGCACCGCTTCACAAACACCTTGCATCTGCAGTGTGGTTGCACTCTGCACGTCGTTCGTAGCAGACACACTATTCACTTTCGGTGCTGTATTAGGTAACGCTCGGCGCGGTGCTTGCACGAGGCGTGACCAGACTGGATGTAACCTGACCTGCCGTGACCTCTCTGTGCAGCTGAGTCTCCGAGACAACCCGTTGGTGGTGCGCTTCGTCAGCGACATGACGCACAACCCGCCCAGCCTGCTGGAGCTCTCCGCCCGCGCCACCAAGCAGTACAGCGTGCCCTACGCTCCCAGCGACCTGCCGCAGTCCATCGTCCGGTACCTCGCCAGCGCGCACCACTGCGTCAATCCGAAGTGCCAAGGTGCGAGCATTTCAAAAGTACATCGTAGTGTGTGACACGTGAAGTGATCTCACGTGAGACTTTAGCAGCTGAACTGATTGGTATTTTAAACTTGATAATTCTTTTGTTGCAGGTGTGTTTTTCGACAACCGAGTAGAACATATCAAATTCGTCGACTTTTGTGGAAAATATCGGATTCCCTTACTCCAGTATCTCTGCTCATCAAAATGCGTGGCAGGATTTAATGCCTCCAGAAGAGGATTAGATCGACCTGATCATCAAATGATGAAGAAAGTTTTACTTGGATGATACATGTTTGGCTTGTTTTAAAAAAAGTTAATGAACCAATTAAAACACTCAGTGTCGCTCTGAAACCTTCTAACAGAGGAGTCGGTAACTACCTGTCAGATCGGCACCACGTGACCGAAGGTGTTTTACGCTAGCGCGGTATTTCGGAACAGCGTAATTTTGAAGTGGATCACTCTTTGAGTCCAGACGTTTCCGTGTTCCGGACAACGTGGTTCCGGGAAAGGTTATTCGATAATACTGAATGATCTACCTGGGAACGCACAGAAATGTGAAGATCTTAAAAGTTACGCAGTTTCGAGATATCGCGCTGGTGTAAAACATCCATCGAGTCGGCATGGTTGGTAAGCTGATAGGGCTGGCTAAAGCTAGCTAAAGCCAGTAAAACAAGCAAACATTTCAAAAACTCCAAAAAACAAATTTTGGCTTAAAATTTGCGGTGGGTAAGTCGTTGGCCCTCAGCACTTTACAAACTACCCTGCATCAAAATCTGACCTGATTGTGACGACGCGTCCCCCATAGCACAGTACTGCAGGGAATGCGCATTCAAGGCGCATTCAAGGCGCATCGGTGGCCTCTGGTTGCACCTTGAATGCGCATTCCAGCAGTGCCTTGCTAGCTGGGGTATGGTCACGATCACGACGCAGGAAAAATGACGCAAAAAATAATAAGAATGTGATATGAGGATGCATTTCGAATTAGTATTAAATTTTGCACTCTTGGTAAAAGGAAAATGATGCATTAAAGCCTAAGTCATTAAGTATGTTACAGAAATTACCTTCCTCACACTAAGTGTCTGTTTCCTGTGCATTACAATCGTTAGTTAGTGTATTCTATTGTCCATGCATGTTTTCCTGTATGCTATAAGAACGATTTAATAATCAAACTTGTATTTATTTCATCTTTTCTTATATTTGAGACCTTCTCTCAGACTAATTCATGATGCACGAACATAAAGGTGTTATTTGTAACATCATTCATGTTATTATGGAACATGGCTAATTATTCTCCTCCCTTCTTTAAAAGTTTTATAAATTTCCTCCTAAGAAAAAGCAAAAGATCATCCAGCAAATTATAGCACACGGAATTAAAAAAAAAACAGTTCTTTTAGGTCACAATCCTGTTTATTTTCTACTAACAGCTATCTAACATTCACTTCTTGTTCTGGAAACATTACATTTTTCTATCATACTTGTGTAAGAACAGGATAAAAATAAAATATGACACAACAAAGCAGCTTATTATGATATATACAGCAACGCAATTCTAAATAGTTGACATAAGGGGTAGAATTCAAGTTTCAAGCCATATAAAAAATGAAAGAAAAAAAAAGATTAATATCATTCTGAAGAAACATGTTTGAGGAAAGTCTATCAGGTTTGTCAAAAACTGATTTATATCCTTCAGCTAGAATCATAAAGGAACACAATGACTTGAGGTCATAACTAATAAACAACACAATTTAATTTAGATAATTGTCTGAGGATATCTCTTGATGTCAAAAATAGTAATTCACTATGAAAAACTGGAAAGGATAATAGACTCACCGTTTCTTCATTAGTAACAAAGTGATAGAAAAAGAACACAACAATAATTTGTGCTCTATTACTCTATGTCGCTATAAGAATTCACATAATCCTGTTTTGTTCATCAAAGAAATTCGCTGTACAGAGATGCACAAGATCCTAAGGATATCAATACATCCTTTTTCACTGTATACAACTTGGGCATGAAGATCCTTTGGAAAGAGCTGAAGCATTCTTAAAAATCCCGTGCAAAATCACAGATCTTGCAAAATCTACATGAGGTAAGGTTCATAGATCACAGGCAATATCTCTACTATCAGAGAAAAGAGCACAGACCTCAATGACGCACAAACGTCGATGCACCTCATTTCAAAACAGACTTCCAGGAGCACTATCTAATTATTTTTAAAAAATCTGTAAGTGATGACCCTCTTACACAAAATTTCAGAAGGCAAAGAGTTGCACTGCCCACAATCCTGGTCAGATCAAAAGCCAAATAATGAGTCACACATTGCCCACACAGTATAAAAGAAAGCTTGACATGGCTGAGCATATACACACAAGCACACTCTCATGTACACATCAATATAGCATGCTTTTCATACAAACATATACAAGCTCCTGATTCGTACCTTTCTTCTATGTTCAGTATTATTACAATTAACTTACAATAATCTACATGGTATTTATATGCACAGAAGATTTTGGTGCACTGAGGATATGTGGGGGGGAGAACAGCTAATATTATAATAATAAAGCCTAACTGGGAAAGGTCTTACCTGGCTATCCCACATGGAATTTTGGTGCATTTCACAATCTATCAATATGAAAACAGTAAAACATCAAGCTCAAATTCATGTAAAATGCAAAAGCTTTAAGGTCTGTTGTACCTTTAAAGTAATTAATAACATCTAATCCTCTCCATAATGATTTCAAGGAACTCATAAATACAACAAGACAAACTTGCACTTTCCTCAACAAGATAGACCTATATTCAATGAAACTATCAAAACTCTCATGGCCTGAAACATGCATTCCTAACAGCAGTCATTGCTCACCACATAAAATATGTGACAGCAGGCAGCTGGCATTGTAAGTCTCTAGGGTAGTTTGGATCAATGACATGTTAAACAATCAATATGCATTAAGAGTTGAATTGGTATTATTGCACACTGGACATTAAAACAATGGCAACCCTGAGAGACTTGTGAGCAAATATTTGTGCCCTCAGCAGATCTTAGTTTTTACACTGCAAAGTTAAAGTTACATTCCACAAGTTATTTGGTTTTAAAACAAATCATAACAATATTTATGAACGATTGCAAAATTGATTTAACTCGTTCCTTCATTTGGAACAGATTTAAAAAAAAAATGTGAAAATCTGAAATGGAATAAAAAAGAAACACCAGAAAATACTGGCAGTTTTAAATAACACGAGTTCATCACTTGTAAAACCAAGAAAGAGGAAAACAAGGTTACATAAAGTTCGTCTTCTTTGACCTTATAATTTAACTCAAATGAGAATATGTCAAATATTCTCTTATCCATATCTCAGTGAAGAACGTAAGGGCATCTAATTCTGTTACATTTCGCTTGTCCTCCTCTACCTCAAGAGAAATTTCACAACGACCAAAAATTTCCGATAAAACATTTCTAGCACAGGCAAGAAACAGAGAAAGTAGGGACCTTGATGAATAGTAACTTCCCAGACTACAACATTTGTTCCCATGAACATACTGTATATTAAACGGGTCACAATATATATAAATGTCCATCATCCAGTCGTCACATCTCATATTGAGTCCAAATTTTCCCTTCTCTTGGTGTATAATAAATATTAAAAAACATTTCTTACTTCATAAAGTTAAATGAGTACAATTTAAAGGAATTAACAATAAAACACAAAGTTCTTGCATCGTGCATCTAAGGTGCATCGTTTCAAGGTCGGGTTGGCTTGCGTTATATTAAATGACTGAAAATCATGATTTACTCTTAAGTTGGGTACATGAAAAAAGGAGACACTACATTCAGTAATAACACAGAGACACACCTCATACAAGGCCGCATATTCAAGATATACAATGTTTAAAGAGTTAAAATGTACATTGGTATAAAAACTTTCCCATCGCACAGTATGAAAACCAATCAGTAAGACTTTTACCAGCAAACTACATCCAAACATACTGTCTAGTAGAGGCTGAGGGACACTGACATTGCTCAAGGGAAGGCATGTGAATCATATATGATCATTAGTACAATGTTCTTTTCATCAAAGTGAATCACAAATAGAGGCATCCTGAATTGAACTACTAAATATGAATGATGTGAAACAATGGATACTAGTCATCTCATGGGCTTTTCTCGATGAAGTCCTTCTGGTCCCATAAAGTAGTAGAAAGCAAAAAGAAGTAAAAGCATCTTTTTATTAACATTAGCCATACGGCAATCCACCTTGAGCTTCTATTGTTGCTTTTGCAGTCTAACAGGCACTAAAATTACTGTTTAAATATATTCCACAGTGTATCATTCTGTTTGCTTCTGACCAATCTGAGATCAATGAGAAATCTGTCTTCTGGAATTCAATATTTACGGGTGATAATCACTAATAATTTTGGTCACTGCATAGTTCCACTACAAGTATATAGCCAAAATAGACAGTTTTGCTACATGCTAGGAGAATGTACGAACATATTGTTGATTACATTGCCCAGCATCTTTTTTCATGTAGTACGATAATAAATGGACTTTTAGGAGAAGAGAAGACCAACTACTATAAGTTACAAAAGTATGATTATGGCTAATCGATAAATCTTGATGAAATTTTTCACTTTGTCGCAAACAAATGAGATGCTCACTTTGGCTTAAAGCAGGAAAGTTTTCTCATCATAGTCACAACAGAGCCATCCATGTAAAGAGCATTATGACAGTAAAATCCAATACAAAAGGTATTCCTGGCAAGCTAAAAGGCAAGTCAATACTCACAAAGAAAATTTCATGTTATTTTGAATCAAAATAAATAAGAGAACAAACTCACATTAAGCCAAGAATTAAATTGAAAAAAAAAAAAACACCAAATATTTCATGATGCGTACATACAAAATAATACACTGGGACAGTATAAAAATATGCTACTTTCAGTTAGGTTCCATTTACACTAACATGATTAATTTTGATTCATTACAGAAGAGGAAATTATTTTCTTCAACTAAGCCAAGTGTTAGCTAGGCAGCATTAAAGAAGGCTTATTCAAGGTTCTTTAAGCTTCATGGTCTAGATTTTAATTTTTGAGGTAGCCAGCGAGCACTGATGTAACTAGTCCACTTTTCCATTGAGATACAAAGACATAGACTTAGATTTGGAGGGACATGTATATTGAATGAAATAACACAAATTTTCAAATCACTCTTTAACACCACTACACATAAATGATAAATTCAAGAACAGTAAGTTCACATACACCAGAGTCTGAATAAAACTTGGAAGTTTAGAAGATAAGTTTTTCTTTTCTCAGACAAGGAAAGGAAATTTCTCATTACCAGAAATAAGATTCACTCAGTCCATGCTCATTTTTTTCTCCATTCTACTTTTATGTGATGCCACTACTATGTGATGGAATTGCAGGAGGAAATCCTTTTTACAGTAAATATGTCTGATGTTGATGCCTGCACCAACATGTGTCACCAAAAGAGAAAAGAAAATGAGATCAGTGTAGGTCACTAAAGAGAGAAAGAAGGAACTGAGCATGTAAATGTAGGTAGTAAGAAAATAGTAGATTGACTACAGGGATAGATAAAGAAAGATGATAATAACTTAATCACTGAGAACGGTGTAGTGAGTGACTAGCTTTTGATTGCAACTGTGAAATTAGTCCAAGAAGATCACAAATCAATAAAGAAACAAATTGAGCTGGCTGATTTTTATTTCATGGCCTTGGTAAGCAGAGCAAACCTGAAATTTTTGAGTATTTTAATGACTTTTCTCAAGCTTCAGAGGAAAATATGTTCGTGGACACTTAAAAGGATGGTAGAAGAGTGGCTATAAACAATCTCAAGCAATGAATGCCATGGACTACTAAAATTTTTTAGTGCAAAAATTTGTCAACAAGTCAGGTAGCATTATCTCCATGTTGCATACTTCTGTGAACTGTGATCAATTTTTAAAAAACAGTTAAAATAAAAAAAAAAGAACAAACTTTTTCATTGAAAATAAAAGTACAGATAACGGTGACAGACATCCCTGACTTCACTGCTCTCCAGCTCAACATGTCGTATGCGTTCTACCTCACCCTCAATGAAAATAAAAAGATAGTATTAACGGGTGTATTCCAAACAAAACAGGCATGACTGTTCCACTGGTACAACACCATAACACCATTTAACGAAGTATGGAGGAGACCGCAAGAGGACTCATCCAGCCACAAAATGTTTTGCTGAAGAGGAGCTTTTTCTTCAGAACTTGATCCATTCTTATATGATGTCTGCTCTCACTGAAACAACGTAAACAAATTATTAATTTCAATGTAAACAAATTCACAGACTTGAGGATTGGTCACCTGTCAATTCACGTCTCATTTGGAGCGGAACAAGCCATTTTAAGTTATAGTCTGAAATTTTTATATAAATATTACCATGATTATGAGAGGTCACATCCAAGATTATAAAACTTTTTACAATTATATCATGGGCAAAACAAGAATTATATGTTAAATTCTATGAGAGTGCTGTAACAGTAATTCTTATTGAGGACACAATCCAAACTTTGAGTTTCAAATCTGAGTAATACTAATAAGTAAAACACCAAAGAGACATCACATAAAATTTTTTAGAATGTGAATGTGGTTTGCGTAAAGCAGCCAAGATTTTAGTTTTGGAGGCAGAAATAAATTTCTTTCTAGAACCTAACAAGTTTTGACGAGAGTATGTCAGAATCGAGCCAGCCATATGCTAAAGAATAATGACAAGAAGCAACAACACATTTTGAGAGCCTCTGACTTACTTTCTTGTAATACTATTTTATAAACTATATTGAGCACATTACACTACTAAAGGGAGGAAAGGAAATACGGGCAGTATCTTGCAGACAAGATGTTCAGAAATCTTTAGCTAAAACAATGAAAATTCCCCATTTAGTGACATAGTTTGTGAAACATTCAGTATTTGTGTCAGGGCCAAAGGTCTAATATTTTTGGTGAAGAACGCGACAAGAGTCTTTCAGTACTACCAGTGTTTATTAAAAAAGAAAGTAGAACCAAGAGAAGATACTTCATAGCAGCAAGATGAGAGATTCATTCAATTTCATCATAAAGTACGAATTTTAATCTAAAACATAAGCTATTCCAATTTCTAAAAATGTATGTACAGGAGAGAAACACAGCACATCAAAACCAAAGTTCTTTCATATTATATACAAATGAACATCCATTCAATAAAAAAAAATAATCATAAATAGCATGCTTACCAAATGGTTAATTGAATACAACTCATTACAGGTTAACAACCCCAGTTTGAACTGGTTTTCACTAACTGCCCTCATCACTTCAGTTGGATCTCATTCTTGAGATGGTCAAGAAGTTTAGATCAAGAGAAAGATCTGCGAGATCAGTAAGTACCTCCAAGTCACAGCACCACCAATCAAACAACAGAACTACGGGTGACTCATCTGATGATCTTTATTTTACTTCAGCAGAATCTCACGTGCCTTGCATAAAAACTAGCAAATCACAGAGGGGAATGTGGAAAGATGAAGTGTTGGAACTATTTCTCTAAAGCAATTGCTGTAATCCAAAAGTGACGTAAATGGCTACAAAAAGAGAAAAAAAGACAGTATTCACAGCTGTAGTCATACAATTTTCTAAAATGCAGAAAGGATTTACTTTTTTTTTTAAAAGGAAAAAGATTTAAAATTTACATTTGCGATTTACACAAAAAAATCATTTCAATGGTATGAAATGAGTTACAGTGATAAAATACCCAACCTAATCCTCGAAGTTTAATTTTGAAATATGGAACCCATTGAGTGGATTAGGGCTGTTTAATCCAAAGATATGAATTTGAATGAAATAATGCACATCAATAAAGGTGAGATTTTTCTGTTTCTACCTGTGAGCATATGCTTTATTTTTTAGAAAAAG
>CABIKL010001684.1:0-14504 GCA_902196195.1 Aptinothrips rufus
GGGGGGGGAGCACCGCGTTACCTGAGAGGGCGTTTACATGTCTTGTTGTGGCTTCTTCAAGGACCATGCTCCAACAAAGTGCGCCGATAAAAGGCCACGGAATACCGACAGCGAATGGGGGCGACACAACCGCGCCCTGAATCTTGAATAGTCTAAAGTGCACGTTACACCGTGTTTCAGGAAACATTACTAAGGTGTTCCATGAACTAATCTAACGAAGGAAGCCTCCCTAAAGAGGGTATAGTTGTTAAGGCTGTAGCCTCGCTTTGACTCTCCATCTTCTCGCACTGTTATTGTTTCAAAGTCTCCCTGCTTGCTTGCTCATCATGGCGTCCTATCGCCGCGTGTTTCAGGTCTGCCGGCGCAGCCGCGGAACTGCACGCTCCTGAACCAGACGTCCAGCTCGGTGGAGGTGTGGTGCCTGGCGGGCTCGGACGGCGGCCTGCCGCAGCACTTCATCCTGGAGCTGTTCACGTCGCACTCGCCCTCCAGCCCCGTGGCGCGCTACAACGCCAGCGACAGGCCCGTCTTCCTGCTCTCCAACCTGGAGCCCGACGTGACCTTCAAGGTCGTGGTGCTGGCCGCCAACGACAAGGGTCGCTCCGCCCCCGTCGCCGTCACCGACCTCACCTTTGGCGACCCGGAGAAGAGGATAGGTAAGTGTCTGCCGCTGCTGCTGCCTCTTTGGAGCCTCTCAGTTAAACTTGGCCTCGCTCTCTGTAGCGTCGCTGTCACCGACCTCCACTCTGGCGACCCGGAGAGAGGATCGGTACACTCTAAATGTCTCGTAACTTTTTTGTTCGGACTTAGTAACATTTATAAACGAAACTAGAATCAGCAACAATTTTTTAACGATGTAGAAACAATTTTGTAAAAATTGTGTAGTAACAATTTTGTAACGACATAGAATCAATTTTGTAAAAATTGTGTGGTTAAGTAGAACAAAATTGTTACTAATTCTAGTTATGTTTAAAATTGTTACTAAGTCCGAACAAAAGAGTTGCTAGACATTTAGAGTGTAAGTGTCTGCTGCTGCCTCTTTGGAGCCTCTCTGTTAAACGTGGCCTCGCTCTCGGAGGCTCGAGGCCGCTCGAGGCGGCGCCGGCCGGGCATGTCAGAGGAAAGCAGGCTGTACACGCCAAACGGTGCCCGATAGGCTGGCCCAGAGCGCAGAGCGCCCAGCCTGATTAAATCACATCCCTTTCTGCCCCTAGCGGGGAGCTAGGCAGCATTCCTAATCCGGGACGAGTTTGATGGAATCCCTCCGGCTTGTTAACCCGCTCCCTGCGTCATATTAGTCGGGCGGCGTCAAGATGGATCGCTACAGACGCTGGCGGCGATAGCCAGCCCAGCCACCTGAGTGGAGGGGGAGACCAGGGAGAGCCCAGCTCAGCTGCAGAGTGTCTTGTTTAGAATTGCATATTAATCAGGATCCAATAGACCTGCCTGGCGATGCGCTGCGGTGCGGTGTGGCGTGGCACGAGGGTCTGAAAGGACAACTATCGCGCTGGAGGAAGTGTAGCTGGCTAAGGCGGCGGGCGGATCCAGCTGCTTGTCCTGCTGGCGGCATTGCTCTGTTTCACTCTTGTTCTGTCGGCTCGTCCGTTGCTCGTCGCTGGGAAACTTGAGACAGTGTGGTGATGGGGCACGTCTATGAGAGCGCTGCTGGACAGCAAAGAACATGGCTGCCTGAAGCGGGCTCTTTGCGTACGGAAAGTACGGGGGTCATTCGCCCCTTTTCCTCGTCTCCCCCACTTAATTTTGAAGTATGGTCATTTGCATAAAAAATAGCTGGGGAAACTTTTACTAGTATTTTTTTTTCATGGTAACTGTCTTCTTAGGGGCCGTTCAAATATCACGTGATCACCGAGAGGGGGGAGGAGTCGGTGCTTCTGATCACCTTAGGTCAAACGCTGGGTAAGGGGCAGGGCGGGGTGTGATTTCTTAAGGGGGGAGGGGGCGGAATTTGGCCAAA
This sequence comes from Aptinothrips rufus, assembly GCA_902196195.1. NCBI lineage: Eukaryota > Metazoa > Arthropoda > Insecta > Thysanoptera > Thripidae > Aptinothrips > Aptinothrips rufus. The sequence continues at coordinate 1,976 of CABIKL010001684.1, forward strand.
ATGTGATCACGTGATATTTGAATGGCCCCTTATGTAACTTACCATCATAAATAATCGTAATTTCGGTCCTGTGGTCAAAAATTACGAGACTGAAAGCAATGGTAATTGACAATAACCATTGTACTGAAATTGCACCGTTAAAAGAGTATGGTAAATTACCGGAATAACTGAAACAGAGCCCCATTTCTAAAGAACCCGCCACCGCCGCCCGTTTTGCGCCGCCGCCGATCATGTAGGCAACACAGCGAACTTGCATATCCTACTCCTACTGCTTACAGCTGTAAGCAGGCAATACGCATTACGTGATCCTCCTCAAAGAGAATATTCGGGCTACGCTCCTGACCAGAAGTAGCCCGGCCGAGCTACGGCACATTGCCATGCAGACCAGGAGGGGGCGGGACGGGCCTGGGGCGGGCCGGGGGCGAGCCGCCCTAGCGAGCAGTAGGTGGGTGGAGTGAGTGAGTTTGGATCCGCCCTGCTGAATAAGTGATCAGACCATCGCTCTCCTCTCAACGACAATCAGAGGGGAAAGGAAAGGGGGGCAGGGGGGGGGGGGCTCCAGGTAGACCTGAGCCGCAGCCGGATGTCCGTTGAGAATCACGTTGCTCACGCCTCGGAGCGGGGCGCTCGTGGTAGGGATGGAGAAGAAACGACCGCCGCTCCCCCACCGCACCGCACCGCACCGCACCGCCTCGAGGAGCTGAGTTAGCGAGCCGCACGCAATGCTGTGGGGTGAAGGGGAATATTTGCCAAGTCCTCTTCCACACATCGTGAGGGTGGCTGCTTTTAACATACGGAAGAAGTTTTATACGACATCCAATTAAAATGCCCCAAGCTTCGGATGCTATTATTTTCGACGTTGATTTTGGATTGTGCTAGGTGGGGTACTCAGGGTACAAATACGGTGATGCAAATTTTGAATCAAACTCATTTTGGCCGCATACAAAGGGATTCCATCTGTAAGATTGGGTAGGCGAAGAAGGTGCGAACTGTATATACTATATATACCTCTGCTCCCTTCCCTCCTTTTGAAAAGGTGCGGCTTCTCGATGACTTTCAGATACTGCGAGCCACTGCTCAGCTTCCTTTCCTCCTCTCCTGCTTCCCTCCCCTCTCCTTCCGGTCCTCCTCGCACCCCGCCACCTGTTCCTTCCCGGTCAATGTATTCCGCGCCACATTGTTTCTTATCAATGCCAGGGAGGTGTACGCGTTGCCACCCTGACGCGGCCCGAGTGTGGGGTCGTGAAGAGCCGTGGAAGTTAGGTCTATCGGCCCCCTGCCGGGCTGGAAGCAGTGAGGGGCGAGGCGAGACAGGGCTAAGAAATATTGGGAACCAAACAGCGGGACAGGGCGCTACTGGTGCGCTGGCGTGATATGAGGGAGGGGACCAAGTGGTCCGGCGTGGCGTGGCGTGGCGTGGCGTGGCGTGGCGATGTTAGGCGGGGTGGTGCTGGCCCTGGTGTGCAGACAGATGGACGAGTGTCATTATGACCGCGAGGTCCGTCACCTCGGAATGTATTGACAGCTGCAGACATGAACGGATACAATATATATAAATAAATTATAACTTTTGATGAAACAATATTCAGAGCAACTTTTGGACATTGCTAAGTGATAGGCGTCATTGATTTTTGCAATGTTCGTGGTGATTTTTCGATAACCCGCACGGAAAATAGACGTCAAATAAGTGTTTATTAGACATATAATATCTGCGTTTTATGGACGCACGTGTAAATGTTTATTTTCTGGATGTCTATTGGACATCTATATGTCTAATAAACGTCTATCTATATATGTCTAATAAACGTCTATCGGTACCCGTAGACGCAATTCAGACATCTATTAGACGTCTAAATTCATCTACATAAGGTCTAATGCAGTTATATATCAGTGTAGATCTTGTAGACCTGAAGTAGATGATGCACAAGATCCAGTTGACCTCTATTTTCCGTGTGGGAAAGAGCTGATATGGTCGTTGGATGAGTCTTAATAAAGCGAATAATTGCCGGACGTGCGCAATGGTTATCTATTAAGGTATCCTTCATTCATGACCATGATTGACTGGCTTACTATCGGCATGACCGTCGGCGCTTAGTGTGAATAGACAGAACCGTCATCACTGTTAGGAAAAGGCACGTAGTTCGAGAACACAAGAACGCTAAGAAGTGACGTATGCTATAACGAAGGACAAAGTATGTTTTATTCCAGTCTTTCCGAACTACGTGCCTTTTCCTTACAGGTATCGATGAACAGAACAAGATCTTGGAAAAACGATCTTCTTCTGGTGGGATTAGGGAGGAGTGGTAGGAGCCAGGGAGAAGAAAGGGATAGCTGGATAGCCAGTTTTGCCGGTCCGGGAAAGGGGTCCGTTCCTTCCGTCGGATCATGACGAGGTGTTGTGCGGTTTCCTCCATGCATGGGTTCTTACCCATGTTTGCGTTGGCGGGTTGGAGGTGGAGGAGGAGGAGGAGGGCATCTTGGAATCGCTTTTCCTCCGCATCGGACCCTCACCGCGACGGGCTTCGATCAGGAATTGGCGCAGAGGCTGGCTTGGCTCGCTGGTAGTCATGAGGAGAGCGCGGATCGAATCGGTTAGAGTGTAACAATGTTCGTTATTCATCGAAATAAATAGTTACGAATAACTGTTTCGTAGAACTAAAATTACAACATGTGTCGTAACACTATTCTTAAAACCTTGGTCGTTATTTACAATCACGGATCAAGTATGTTGTTCTTGAAAAGCTCTAGACTTATAGAAATATATTAAAACAGAAGTGGTTATATAAAGATTGCCGAAAACATAGGCATGTGCAAGTCATTAAGCCACACTTTCAGTAGTTCAAGTGTGACTAAAAATGACGTTTTTCAATTCTCGTCCTGTGAAAACGGTCAGTTTGTGAGGTCGTAACGAATGGTGCTTAACAAACTATTCGGGAAATTACGAAATGTAGCTCGTTAACTAACTAAAGCTTTGTCGTGCAAAATTTACTGACGTCTATTTCCAAAATTACGACGAAATCAGTCAAAGTGGGACGGAGCATGCGGCCAGTATTAGAAGCGAGTGAGTTTTGCCAGATTTTAAATGCGACAAAGACCGCGGTAGCTTTTAAGAGCTTATTATTATTATTATTTCTTCACGCCACATTGCTATTATGCTACCGGTCCTAAAAGCGTGTTTCTTAGTTATACTAAATGCTTACCTAACACGAACACGCAGGTCTGAATTCACAACGCCTGGGCAAGGCCTTCGCTATTCGCCCATGCGCGTACTTATTGAAAATGAATTATTTTCAATGAATGACAGTTCGCCGATTAGTTCCTGGCCCGTAATGAAACTGGTTCAATTACCCCGGGTGAGTGAAAGCTCACGCTCGCATTCTGGATGGATGGTGCTCCAGTCCCAATCCAGTGAGGTCAGGGTGCCCAGGACGTGTCAATTGAGTCCACTAATGGCCGCACCTCTGATTTTCAACCCGCGCCGCTCACGCCTGATTTACTGACAGCGTGGCGTTAATGCGATTCCTTTGTGAGAAATTCGTGTCGTGGATTTCGTTTTTTGGGTTATGTTTCTGCTGCTGACAGGCGTTTCAACCCCAGGTGGGGGGAGTATCCTTTTGATGTTCGTCTGCGTTATTGTGGCCTTCTATTTTGATCTCGATGGATACCGCCCTCTCCATCAAGAGAATGATGTTTTGAATTTTATTCCTTGGTATTATGAATGGTCTGCTCCTGGTTTTCTCTGTTCGATACCACGGCTTCAGATAACATTTTGTTTTTCTCCTCATCCTTTGCATTACCTTTTTGCCACTAGTCCCCAACCACTTCCTGTGAATGGCATTTTGTAATTGGCTGCAATTAAAAATGCCAGAGGCAGCCTTCATAACTCAACCCCCTTCCCTCCAGCCCACTGCTCGGCGCCCTCTGTCCCTCACTGTAAAGACTGAAAACTGTGGTCGATTAGCTAACACTCAATTGCAAGCCCTCGACCCCGTTTGTTTTCTTTATTTCCGGATCTAAGACGATCGCTTCCTGCTGTTTGATGGTCCCTGGGCCTTGCACAATTTTGTGAAAAGTTACGTAGGGTGCAAGTGTGCTCTGGGATTTCAGTTACGACCAACTGCTATGTTACGAGAGCATGCTTGAGAAATTTAGCCTAAAGTGGGCAGAAGTCCCTAGTTTTCACGTAGGGGAGAGCAATTAGCAGACAGCTCCATTACAAACTCGACCCCCTCTCCAGCCCCACCCACGCCACGCTCCCTTTACAAAACATAGCCTGCCAGTGCCGCACACACAAGCCCACGCACACTTGAACGCTCGGAGCGGGGCGTGGCGGGGCGTGGCGGGGCGGGGCAGGAAGGGGGGAGCCTGGCCGGAGGGAGCGAACTCCATGATTGATGCGATTACTTGGTGTGACAATGCCTGGTGGGGCAGGATCCCCAGGGCAAATGAAGTGACCAGCCTCCCCGCCGAAATACAACCGCTGTGTGTTCGGCAGCTGGAGACAAGCGGCAATGATTCCAAGATGGAGACTGAGTTCTCTCTTTGGACGTTCAGAAAGTCAGAATCTGTCTTCATTCGGACCAGAAACCGCGGCAGGTAAAGAGCAGCAGCATTATCCGAGATTGTACTGTTGAGTGCGTTTCCGTGGCGCAAACGCTCTCGCGAACCACACGGTAGAAACGATAGTGTTGAAATTCAAGGGTTGGTGGATTTCAAGAACGCGGCTGTGCTTAAAAGCCCATAAGGGCCCGTGAAGGCCGTCACTACAGAATTCTCGATTTAGGAGCTGCTAGAAAAGCTCAGAACTTGATTTCTTGGTTTATTGCTGTCTCAGCAATAGGCCGATGTAAGGGAATGCGACGTGAATACTCAAACACTTCAAGGAATAAAGGAAATGTACTCTTTTATACTTTTTGGAACTAATTCCTTTGGCGCTCTAGCCGACAAGGACATTCTCCTGAGTACTTTAAACTCAAACAGGATCACGCGGCCGAACTCCACATTGATATTCAGGTCCGAGATTACAGTCGCGTGGGTAAAAAGCTTTCACCCGTTTTCTATTGGCACCGCACCGTCTCCTGAGCAGGCAGGCCCACCCGTTTACTTTCCCGGTGACTGAGCCAGCGGAGCCCCCGTGGTGGCTTGGCCTACGCCGGAGCCAGGTATGCCGGGGTGGCGCGGGGCGGCGAGGGGCGACTACGCCGCGCCCCAAGCACAATAGGTGGACGCCTAATTTTCGAGGACAATACTCAATTTAGTTCCCCTTCTTGGTGCTGTGTGGAGAGAGGAGGCAGGGAGCGGGGCTCCGCCGGTCCTGAGGAGACAATGGGAGCAGGGGATCCGCAGGAGGTGTAATAGAAAAGAAAGGTGTAAGTGGGGAGCGCGCGGGGCAAGTAGTTGGGCCCTGAGAGGATGATCTGACGCGTAGCAACTGCTCGGCAGGTTTAGGGAGGTGGAAAGTGGAGAAAAAGGGGGGGGGGGGGGGGGCGCTGACCCGGCGAAAGAGTGAGTGGTTGAGTTGGGTAATTAAATTTCCAAAACAAAATATAACACAGTCATACTTAAGAATTTTTTGTATAATTTTGTTCGTACGTATTCCAATTTGCTCGAGTAATTACAACTTTCTTCAGTACTTTTTGTTTGCATACGAATTATTTGTTCACAACGTGCACACATACATGCATGAAATTCATGCTTTAGCACAGTTTCGTTAAAATTAACCCAGCTGTAGGTCCATAGCGAGAGCAGTCCGTCTGAAGGCGGTACACACAATAGAAAACACCGCAATAATGCACAGTTTTGTGCGCACGTCTACCGGAAATATCCCTGGCCCATACCAGTCGCCCGATTGCGTCCAGCTGCGGAGTGGCACATCTTGAGAGGACCTACGCTACGCGCTGCCTGCTGGCCTCCTCGCCTGGCCTGGCACATCTTGAGAGGACCTACGCTACGCGCTGCCTGCTGGCCTCCTCGCCTCGCCTGGCACATCTTGAGAGGGCCTACGCTACGCGCTGCCTGCTGGCCTCCTCGCCTCGCCTGGCACATCTTGAGAGGGCCTACGCTACGCGCTGCCTGCTGGCCTCCTCGCCTCGCCTGGCACATCTTGAGAGGGCCTACGCTACGCGCTGCCTGCTGGCCGCCTCGCCTCGGCTCTTCGGGAGCAAGACCATAACAAGCAAACCAATTGAATTACCCGCCAGTGAACACGTGTGTCTTCATCCCTGCTCCGGGTTGCTCCGGGGCTGCCGTGAGCGTCTGGCTCGCTGGCTGGCTGGTTGCGCAATGTCGTGCTCGGACTTCACCGGTACATCTCCTCTCACTCACGTTCCGTCTGGTAACAGAGAGCGTATATACTCCAAGTACATTTATCGATTCTGAGCGATCGCAGAGGCTGCACAGCCAGCGACCCGCATCCCGCATCTCTTCGGTGGTCCATTGCCTGCTGTCCTCTTTCCTTCCTCTCTCCTCAACCGTCCCTGCTGCCCCCCCCCCCCCCCCCCCCCCCCCCCCCTCCCCCCAAACCACTTCCCCCCACCCCACCCCGGCACGCGTGCTCCGTCCACCTGTCGTCACTACGCATCACATCACGTCTTGCACGTTTCACCAGAGACAACCCACGTGGGGCGGCGGCTGTCGTCGTGCCTAGGGGCTGTAGAGCCTGGTGCAGCGCCTCATCCCCAGGCCGTGGCGTGGCGTGGCGGCGCGTTGTGGGGACATGGTTATGTCTTTCGCACTGAACTCCTCAGACTCCGGCGCTGGCAAGCCGACCCAGACCAGGCCAGGCCAGGCCAGCTTAAGCTCCCTATGGCCCCAGCTCCCTGCACGTGCGCCCGATATTTTTCATGCAAAAAAGGGGGCGCGTATACGTGAGGCCGAGCAGGGGCTGGGTGAGGTTGTGGCAGGCCAGACGGAGAGGGGGTGGGGGACGGGGAGGGGAGATGACACATCCGCGCTGTCATTATATTGTATCTGGGGGCGTGAGGTTGCCTTTCCGTCAGCAGCACCCACCCCGTTTCATTTCCGCCCCTCTCCTTGCCCCTCTGCCGATCGCGTCGCCCCCGCCTCCTCTTATTCTGCCGCTCCTGCAGTCATTGGCGTCTGGCGAAGAAGATGGGGGTGGGGGCGGGGGAGGTTCTACTCCGACCCACACGCATCAAGTTTATTCTGCCGGCGAACTTTCACTTCTTCCGCTCGGGATGAAATCAGTAATGAAGGCTAGCGTGCACGTTGCGCCCCTCCCCCCCTCCCCTCCCCCCTCAAACCGCCCCACTCCCCACTTCGCCCTCCAGCGCACGTATCACTCGCCTAATAAAGTAAAGCCACCGCTTCCACCAAAGAAGAAATAATAAAGTGATAAAGAAAGACTGTGTGAATGCATGAGGGCGAGCGAGTGAGACGGCAGCTTGTATACGGGCGGCTCACTACACACATGCTCCACCGTGGGTTGGGATGGCTGTGTAAGGAGGGCGCCGATAGAGAGAGAGAGAGAGAGAGAGAGAGAGAGAGAGAGAGAGAGAGAGAGAGAGAGAGAGATCAAGACAGGTCAGGCGAGCAGGGATGCGGCAGGAGAGGGTGAATCACGTCTGTGGGTACTCGGTACTCCACTACTGCATCGTGCTCTGAATTAAGTAAGACGAAATGTTTGCGATACTAAGTATGTTTTGATTAAATACCTTTCCAATTCATACTACGCAGTGGAATCACCAAAATAGACGCTTTGGATTATAAAAAGCCAGCCATGGATCGGCATATTTTCACACTAACCCAATTCCATATGCGATAATTACCTTTGCAACCATGAGAAGCCTTTCTGCCTTCTATGATTCCGAACTTTACGTTTTCTTCGGCTTTCGTACTGAGCCGTAAGAAACTCCTCTTGATAAACTTAACAACTTGAGTGTTATATTCATTCCAATTTTGTCCTTATCACCTTGTTCCGAAGTTAATTGGTAGCGACGTTAGTCCAAATACTCATCCTTTTACTCCCTCGGCGAGATGTAGAGTAAGAGAAGTAGTACTATAGGCCTAGAAGCAGCAAAGAGGAAACAAAAATAAACTGCGATGCGGCGCTCAACTTGAATGGGAAAAGAAAGCGACGCAACAACTTGCTAAAACCTTGACGAGCGAAACCAAATCAGTCGGACGAATAGAAACCCAGCATTGCTCGCAGAACCGAGCCGAGCCGAGCCGAGCCGGGCGGGCATAGTTGAGCCGAGTCGAGCTGAGCCACCAGCAGGTGTTTACAGCCTGTTTCATAATTCATGGCTCGCGTTCCGCCATCGTTCCGTTCCACGAGTTTCTGTGGGCCCTACGCCCTACCATCCGCAGCCCTCAGCCCCCACCTTCGCTCCCGCTTCAACCACCCCCTCTCATCCACCCCTCTCATCCACCCCCTCTCATCCACCCCCTCAGCCGCCGCCGCTGCTGCTGCTGCCGTTGAACCCTAACCCTACTCCGACTCACATCAAACCGACATAGCGTGGTGCCGCGCGGCGCGGCGCAGCTCGGTGTGCCCGCCTCCCTGTGTTTGGATTTGTTGCGGCTGCAAACAGCGCCCTCCCTCCTCCTTGAGCTGCAGCAGCAACGACAACACTGGCCTTCCTCCTGTGTTCCGGTTCCACGGGTACTCACCCCACGCCGCCCCGCCGCGCGACCCGCTCTCCTGAGTGTGATGGCTGCTTTACCCACCACAGCTGTACTCCTGTACTCGAACGGGAGTGGGAGCGAGTGTTGGGTTGGGTCCTCGGGTACACACCATGAAAACCGTACTCGATATTGTTCTCACGCACTTGAAATATTTGAGATTGTTTTTTGAATGAGGTACTAACTTCACTAACGGTGCATAAGTTTGTTAAAGTATTTCAAATCCAGCGCGAATGCATCAGAGTCCGAAACGTGGTTTTCTGGGTGAGGTGAGCGGGTTGGGGGAACGTTGGCTTCCTATGCACAGTCCCTCACCCTGAGAAGGTTGAATTCAAATCGAGTAATTCACATTCGAATTTTTAATCAGAGTTTGGTTTATATCCGGATGTGAAGCAGGGCTTGACGAAGAGTTTGTAACCACCGAAAATTATGTACAAGGGATGCATTTCACATTTTAAATATATCGTGATGTATCCCGGAGAATTTCCTAAAATGGAAATAATGAGCTACAAAAAGAAAGTCGGCATTTTGCCAAAAATCGGGGAATATGGAATGTACTTCATGATCGCTCGGGCCTACTACGAACAATACATTGAGTTGCACATCTCAATTCAAAGTAATATAACGACCTTAATAAGGGGTTGAGTGGAATAGGAATACATCGATGGCATTATAATCGAAATTATGTATTCGGTGAGCAGAGCACCACTCTGGACGCAGGGCAGGTGTCCTAACTGAGAGAGAGAGAGAGAGAGAGAGAGAGAGAGAGAGAGAGAGAGAGAGAGAGAGAGAGAGAGAGATCTTCCTTGTCGTTATCCTGTGCTCTCCTTGCTCCCCGCGCAGAGATGACGGGGCCATCCAGTGAAGGCTGTGTCAAGTGAGGATCGTAAGGCGCACTTAAGGGTCGCGTCTCCCGTCTCTTCTCTCCCTGTAGCTAGTGCAGCCCCGCCCCTGCCCGGCCCCTTGGCCCTGACATGCGCCACTCATGTCGTCGAGAAGCCGAAGTCCTTCCGAGCCTCCACAACGTATGCCCTTTACTTCATCCAGTTTCATGCCCATCGCTGAGATGCGGTGACAGTGAAGACAAGCGGTGCTCGATCCCCTGAGAGTGAAAGCCTCGCCGTGTTGGTGTCATGTGCGGCTCCACAAGTGTGACATCGATGTCACTCAGTAGGAAATGCATGATATTTTGTCGTATACGCTGGAAAGTGCATGACCGTCACAAGTTTGAGTTTGCTTTGCGGGAACCCAACGGTGATCACCCCTCGAGCAAGGCTTAGGGGCAGGTACTGAAATAATAAAAATCAAAATTAATCAAAATTAAAGCACAATTAATGTACTGTAAATTACTTTCGCAATCACATCGTAGACAGTTATTTCACCTTCTCCGCCCCACCCGCCTTCGGTATCCGGAATATTGTCACACCCTAAGCCCTAAGCGCTATACAGTTATGTAAATTATTTTCGCAATATTTTAGGGTGCAACTGTGCAATCCTTTTTTGCAGTGTGGACGCCGTGGTTTCACCCTGTCCGTTGCTCTCTGTTGCAGCAGCAGACGGCGAGCTATCCATGACTCCTCTGGTGGCGGGGTCGGTGATCGCCGTCGCGCTGGTCCTCGTGTGGGGCACCCTCTGCGTTGCGGTGCACATCCGACGGGGCCTCAAGGCGGGGGCGCGGGGCGGCGCGGGGGCGGGTCCCCGCTCGGAGAAGGCGACGGGGGGCGGCGCCCCCCTTGGCAAGACTGCGGCGCACGCCCGGGACCCGCTCGACGAGAAGGACCCGGACATCATACCCGCCAAGTTCGGTGAGTGTACATTTGAGTAATGGAATCTGCAGCCCCCCTTCCCCCTCTGGCCCCGCGGGCTACTCCACCCCCTCCACAGTCCTTCTGCTCGCCTCCTCTTGCTGGAGTAGTGGTAGTCATCCTGGCTGCAACTTCGACCGTTCCCACGGGTGTAAAAAGGATCACGGCAAGTCGTTGTGTGCGCTCCTCGCCCCTCTCTCTTGCTCTAGTGTAATCACTCGGGTGGGCGCTGTTTCTGCTCGGTCGAGTCCCGATGCGGAAACTTTTCCATATGGCCTGCCGTTGTGTGGAGGTGATGACGATGCGGTGAATGTTCGCTGTTGCGAGGGCGGGGGGGGGGGGCATAATGGGACACGCACGGCCGCTGACACGAGTGCCGCGGGTGCAGGCACGCCTGATTAACCCCTAAGCCCAAACCCCCACAGCGCACACAAAGTCGCACCACGTTGTGTAACATTAACCCCCTTCCATATCTCTCTCTGCCTCCCACCTGTATGCATTCCTGTCCCTACCACAGTGGGATGAATCTCCAAAAATCCATATGGACTTGCCCACTATGTAGGCTTAGTAGGCAATTAGAAGACATGCGCGGTTAACCACATGGATTCTTAAAGCTGATGGGAGAAACGAAGTATTTAGTTGGATTAAAAGTTAAGCGAATATCGAAAGAATTTGATTAAAAATAAAATCCAACTCTTGCTTCTTCTGTCTCGATTTTGAACGAATACCGCGGCAGCTCCTATAACTTTCCCACTCTCTCTTTACCTCTCCACCTTCAAATGTCTGTCTTTCTGTTCGTGGTCGTCTTTCCTCTCGTTTCCTTAATTAAGCGTGGATTCGCTTCCCTTGTAATTTGATCCGCTGTTTCGGAGGCTCGCCTATTATAAGCTGGGTATGTCGGTATCCTCCTGCGTCCCATCTCTTCCACTCGCCTCACTGCGTTCCGAATGACTCCATGTCTCATTATTCCGGGGATGAAGTCGCGTTCATCCTCCTAGTGCAGTGAGACATCGCTGATCTGGAGCTGTGTTCTGCGCGGCCCGGGACACGGCGGGAACACGGCAGGGATTGAAAGGACGGGCCACGGGCCGCCATATTACTGTTAAGTCGCGCGTCTAATGCGCGGAGCACTTGGATGGCGCATGTTGCGGTGCGGCAGGCTGTGGGGCAGGTCAGTACCGAGCCGACTCCGGGCGGGCGGGGCGGGGCGAGGGGCTGCCAGTCACGCAGGTTTGTGGGCCTCGTCGCTCCGCTCCGCGCCACGCCACGCCACGCCACACCGCGCCACGAGTGTTGTGTGGCGTGGAAATTCATTACTCGTCCCGGGGACACGTCCAGATTGCAAGCGCGCACGCGTAATGATTGTCGTGTTCACGATTCCCTGCGCGATCATGCCACGCGTGATTGTCGTATAAATTCGCATAGCCCCCCCCCCCCTCCCCTTTTCCTCCCTACTCCGTGCTCGTCTCTTCTCTCCCACCTTTCCTCGTTGTTTGCCACTGTAACTCCCAGGACAAATGCTCTTCTACTTCCGTCTAAAGCCGCACACCGCGGTTCACTCGTCGTTAGTAAGAGCGGCGTGGCAGTAAAACTGGGGACGTTCCTGCCGGGTGAACCTGGCCTGGCGGGTTGAAATACCGAGGGGTATTCAATTCACTTCCGAAACGAGTGTACACAGGCTGGTGACTGGAATTGACTGGAAGTGCGAAAAGAAGAAGTGACTGGAGGACTGGAGGCTCATAATATAAGAGTTGCATGAAAAACGATGAAAATAAATGTAAAATAAATCTTTTCTGGTGGTTTTGTGACAATTTTTTCAAAAAATCAGACAATTTCAATGACTTGAAAAGTGATTGAAATGACTGAAATAAAAATTACTAAACGGAGGCGTACATTTATTGGAGGTGCCCCTCGTGAAATACCCTTTGTAAGTGCAGGTTCTTATTTATTTTGTTTGACCTGGTTAGACATGTTGAGTGGGGCTGAACGTTGATAACAGATAAGTGTGTAAACTACTTTCTTCGATATAATTCATGTGGCCACTTTGAGTGCTTCCCTTTCAATCTCCCCTCCCTGCCCTG
>CABIKL010001685.1:0-14501 GCA_902196195.1 Aptinothrips rufus
ATTTTGGTCAGGCATGACAGTAACTCTCTTAATTTTTACACCCTGCTCTACTCTGGATGGCCGATGTTCATCGACGTGGTCCCGGTCTCACACTGTGTGGCTGTGAAATAAAAAATAAAGCTACTCCTTGTTACACATCCGCAGCCTTCAAATCACGCGCCGAGGTTAACTTGCTTATTGGCGGTGTCTCATCCCAAACATACGTCGTGCGAATATCCACACTCCAAACATATTGCAACACGGGTCTGCCCGATCAGAAGAAACTTCACTGATTTCTCACATACAGTCAACTGTGGCGCTCGGTAAGGAAAGTAATGTGAAATAGTTGCTGGAATTGTCTCTACCTTGAAAATGCTACATTATTTCCTGGATGCCACCCATCAGTGGTGAGGTTGTGTCGGTTGACACATCTCTGGAACATCTTTAGTTCATAATATTCCAATTATTTTTAAATTTATGGAAATTTATGGAATTAAGACGTAACAATTACTCAACATATTTGTCTTTCCTTTTTGTCATCCTAATTCTTCTTTCTATTTTCATCCAGTTTCGTTATTATCCAAGCAGAATAGTGAATCATGGAAACGGTGATCGTGGAGAAGGAACTTACTTCAGCTGTGATGCTAGATGGAGTGAACGACAGGACTTCTGAGACTGTTAACACAAGTTATGAAGTTATGCTTACCAAAAGCAATGTCTGTTCTACTGAAGGCTTGCAGAACTACCATGATGTTATTACACCTATTGGTGCTCCGTTTAAAGCTGCCAGCTCTACTAAATTTACAGGAAACTTACTGGGAACGCATGTAGAGATAAACTGCATTCATGATAGAACCTTAATGTCTGAATCCAATTTAATTCCATGTGAGACACCTGCAACTAACCAGTCCCAAACATTTTTCTTACCTACTGATTCTGTGCTGAATACCCCAAGCCTACAAAATTCCACTGAAAATATTGCATTGGCTTTGGGGACATCCAAAGAGTCTGGAGCGGCCTCTACTCTGGTGGAAAAACAATTTTTACCTGACATCAGGTTTCAAGGTCTCTGTCGAATTTGTGCTAATAATGCATTCAAGTTGATTCCTTTATTTCATGGTGGAGACCAATCTCTCAGTCTTGTTGAAAAAATTCATCGCTGTCTTCCTGTCAAGGTGAGTAAAACTTAGCTTCACTAAAAATTCGCAAACAGTTTTTTTTTTTTTTTGCGTTTTTATGGATTTGCATATTTATTATACACAGAAGTAACAGCCAAGCATTTTTTTAGGTTTCTGTTCATGATGATTTTCCTCGTGAGGTTTGTGAGGACTGTGCCTCAAAGCTTCACATATGTGATGAGTTCATCGATAGAAGCGTTGCTGGTTATAATAAATTGTTAGCATTAAGTGTGAATTGGGTGAGTTTTGTTTTGCTTTGTTTTGCAAAGTAAATTATAATTTAATTTTGTTCATGCTCACTAATTAAACTTTGTTGAAATTTGAAGTCTAGGCATGAGATTCTGCCGAAAAGCCACAATAGTGAAGTTGAAGATGTGCAGCAGCAAAAAGTGGAGAGAAATGATGAGAATTCTGAACAGAAAGACATCAAACAGTTTTTAACGGAACAAACGCATTCAAATGATGGAGGAGTCCCACCTATTCTTCTTGATGGAGCAAACTCACCTCCACCATCCACTGAACTTAATGATAGGTATATATTATTAAGTCCACTACGTAATATTGTGATACACAGGCCCTGATAGTCACTGAAACATGAGATTATAAAAAATTGAATATTGTTGAAATAGGAAAATTGCTGCTTAGTCATGAATATGAATACTAACTACAGTTTGCGTCACTGACTATTGCTAACTCATGTGTCTTGATTTGATTTTTGATCTTTAGGGATTGGAGTTGTGATGGTTGTAGTTATAAAGCTTCAAGAAAGTCATCTCTCATGTTACATAAACATCAGAAGCATGGTGCAGAAAATAATCAAGCTAGGCAAGCTCGCAAGAAAGAGTCTTCTCCTCAAGATCGAAATAATACCACATTTATGTGCACTTACTGCGACAAAACATTTCAGTCAGAAACTAAATTGAAGAAACATGTGCACTCACACACAAGGCTAGCAATGCTGCAAAGAGAATCTGTGGAGGCATGCACATCATGTAATGAAGAATTTTTTAGTTCTAAAGAGCTGAGATTACACTTAAAAACTGTTCATAGTATAAATCAGGAACGTATATATAGCTGTGATAAATGTGATAAATCATATCGTTTGCCTGGCAGTAAGTGTTGCAGTAAACATGTAAGAATAAATGACAGCTTTATCTCGCATCACAATTGTTCACTGTCCATACAAATGTTTTTGTAAATTACAGGTTTAGATATTCATCGGGCAACACACTCTAATGAGACTCCATTTCTATGTGATATTTGTGGAAAAAGTTTTAAACATGCATCAAATTTGCGATGCCACAAGCGGTCTCATCAAGAAGGGATGTTGAAGCATCGTCATGCTTGTGATTTATGTGCAAAATCGTTTCCATCCAGGTCAGTTTTCAATAACTGAAGCCAGACCTCCTCTAATATAGTTTTGAGATCATTATCCTTTTTGCTTGTAAAGAGGTGCTGACAATTTTTTTTAAATGTATGTGTATTATTTTGTTTACTGCAGGTTTCATTTGAGTGAACACAAAAATGTGCACTTGAATATCACTCCATATTCCTGTGGTGTTTGTGAGAAGAAGTTCCATCGTAGGATACAGTTAAGGCAACATAAAGCAATACATAATAGTGAGAGTTCCTACGAATGTCCGCAGTGTGGTGCGTGCTTCAATCGCAGAGGTAATATGACACAGCACATGAAAAGACATTTAAAGGAAAGAAAGTTCAAATGCAAGGTAAGTTTTATCAATATATTAATATTATTACTAGTATTACTAATACTGACGAACTTACTTTTGCTTCGATCGCTATAATTCTTTTTATAAATCCCCTCTGAAGGTTTGTAAAGACTCATTTCAAACTCTGAGTGAAGTAGTCCAACATAGAAGGAAGCATACAACTCAAGAGCTAATGGATCATTTGAAAGTGAAAGGAGCCTATTGTTGTCCACAGTGTCAGAAGCCATTCTCATCTTCCTCTGACCTTGAAGAACATATCAAAAGCCACATTGATGTGAAATTTCACTGCACGGTTGGTGACATGACCATTATGGTTCCCCAATACTTCAAATAATCAATTTGTCATGGTATTAAAAATGTAATTTTTTCCCCGCTGCATGCACAGTTCTGCAACAAGCAGTTGTCCAATCGCAGAACACTGGAATATCACATACGATCTTTCCACACTGGGGAGCGTCCATTCCCTTGCCAGTATTGCTCTGAATCATTCCTTACTCGTGAAACTCGTGCGGTCCACGAAAGGGTGCATACTGGAGAGAAACCATATTCTTGTTCGGTTTGTCAAATGAGTTTCCGGTGTTCTAGTAACCTTGCTCAGCATGCAAGTGTAAGTATCAGTGTAAACAGCTCGCCATGATCCTACTCTTTTTAAATGTGATCACACTACCTTTGAAAATTGCTGCTTGGAATACTCGCTTGATACAAGTATTGTCAAATTTGATTTTGTAGATTCATCGGGATGATAGACCATGGGCATGTGAACATTGCCCCAAACGCTTCAAGAGAAAAGGCATCTTACGGGTGCATCTCCGCACTCATACTGGAGAAAAACCCTTCTGCTGTGACATTTGTGGTCGCAGATTTACTCAAAAGAATGACATGCTCAAGCATCAACAAACTCACAAATCGTCTAAGCAAACCTACACGTGTTGTAATTGCAATTGGGCTTTCCATTCCCGTAAGGAGTTAAATAAGCACCGCCAAGCTCATCATGCTGTCGCATGTGCTGAAACCAGTGCAGCACAATTATTGAACTCGGTGCCTCCATTGCCTGCTCATTCACAGGTGAGTACTTTGATTGAGATGGAAAATCAATTGTTCAGTTTTCAAAAATATCTTAGTTTCTTTATATTTTGTTGCAGACACTTGTAATCTCTGATGATTTGTGTCAATTCCCTATCACTATCTTAGAGGATGGAAGCAATATAATTGTTCATCAAATTGAAGATATGGGAAAACAAGCTCATATTCTTCAACTGAATCCGAATGAATCCAACTCGCAGCTTATGCATTTTCCTGATTCTCTCTTTCAAACTGTCATTTCTAATTCTCATGGTTTACATGTACCAACTTCTGATCCTATTAATTTGACCCAGTTTGATGATGGAGCTACTGTTAGTGTGCTCTCATCTGCTGGTGATGGGTTACTCATGTAGGTAAGATGTTCGTTATCCTCCTTAATTCACAATTCTCTAATCACAATATTTGTCCGTGGGCTCTTTGAGAACATTTTTCTAAAGCTGTTTCTGTGATATCTTATAATGAAATCAAGTGCTAATCACAGTGGAGACTTCCTCTTTGGTAAAGTACAATCAATAATAAAGAACACATTGTGTAGAAAAACTATATTTTTCAATTCTTTTGTTGTTACCCATGAACAATATGAATCACACCTTCATGGCTAAAAAGTACAAATACATGGCAATAGTGGCTAAATAAAAATACACCAGGGACCAGGGTTGTTAATTTATTTTAATTTTAGGGAGTATGATGTGGCTGCATTAAGTTCAGAATTTCCCATAAAATTGTCTCCAAAATCTCCATACCTCGAAAATGGTGAGAAAAAATTAGAAAAGGTTCAGATTTTTGCTCTGAGCTCCACTTTTGCCATTATTTTTACCAGAAAATTATCAAAAACAAAAGAATTTTGCTCTAAACAAAAGAGAAACCGATTTGCTGAGCACAGAACTTCGTTCTAAAGGGACCATTTCTTGCACTACGTTACTTCGGCATATAAGCCATGAATCCAGAGGGGACCAGCTAGGGAACGACCACACCCCCGGGAGCAGTAAAGCAAACAACCTCCATGTCAGAGGCTACTTTTGCAGTATGTGTAGGCGTAATGAACACGAGCCAGACCCCTGATGTAAGACTATTCTACAGAACTCAATAAGCTTGAAGTTAGATAGCTTCAGGTTTGGGCGTTCCACTTACTGCACACCATCGAAATGATTGTGCTGCAGTGAACAATCATTTTTCATGGGAGAATTATTTCATTATGGGGTACACTGTTTCATGAGAGCCTCCCTACTCTGCAGCAGAATCCTCGCATGCATACTTGGCAGTTTTTAAACCTCCTCGATTCATTGCCAAACACCAAGAAATTCATTAACAAAGAACATTTAATAGAAAAAGAGATACAGAGGGTTATTACTTAGATACAGATATAACAGAATCAAAAATTGTGCAACACATTTCTTGTAAACAAGCCATTTCAATAATAAAATAAAATTACATATAATGTAAGACAAACAAATTCCAATTATACTTTTAATGAAAACAAAGTACATAGTTGATTGTTGTCCCTAACATCACAAATGTACATATTTCTGGTATCATAAAAGAAAGACTGCTGCAACCAAAAAATGATGAAAGACGACAATTAATAGATCCCTTCAAAAATCACAATGGAAGAATTAAAAAAAAAAAATCCTGAATGAGACAACATTGTAGTACTGAAGCACAATCATAGAACTTTGGTGCGACATTAATTCTCTTTCACAGCCACTCTAATTTGAATGAAAAAGTACTGCAGACGAGCCAGGACTCCACATTTCTGTGATCTGAAAGGAATGCTCATGAATGGATAGATAAACACAACACAAATTAAACTTATAATCCATTACAAACAGTTTCCACTTAACTGAAAAAAAAGAGCTTTTTTCTTTATTTGACAGGCAAAACAAAACATTTAAAAATAGAAAACATATGTTTTGATTCCCCTTAGAAACTAATAAATAGCACAATACGAAAAAAATTTAGAAACAACACAATCCAAACATAACACTGAAAGTCACAATAATAATCCAAATTTAACCATCACAGGGAACTTTTTGACAAGTAACAAAAGGATTTAATATCCAAGAACCATGACAAGCATCAACAGAATGCATCAGGAATTTGTTCCTAAGCATACCTAAGACTTTGGGGGAAATAGTAAAAATTAATGGTGAGAAAAATTTGAAGACAAAAATCAAAGAACAGGTGTAACTAAGTAACTCATTAAAGGACAATAGAAAATTAAAAGATAGCAAGGAATGTATGTGATTTAATAATTACAACAAGTGATAGCACTACCAACGACACAAACGCTCTACCAGTCTACTGTGATGCATTGAAAGTGAATGCTCCCTCTAGTGATGGATTTTCTGTGATGCTTTAAGAAGTAACACTCATCAAGGCATAAGAGATGTCAATCTACTAAAATTTGAAAAACATACCCTGACAGTTCTGAACTAACATACTTTAGTGAAAATACAGTGAATCACAGCTAGAACTATATGTATACTTTTCAGCTTGAGCAGTTGCATTAAGACCTAGAGCAGAAATATAAATTTTCATTACTCATACTTAACGCATACTCAATGACCAAATGAGAAAATCAACAAACTATATGATTAAACATCAACATGCATAGTTTGAGCAGTTGCATTCAGACCTAGAGCAGTAATATAATTTCCATTACGCATACTTAAAGCATACTCGATTAACAAAGAAGAAAATCAACAAACTATATAATTATACATCAACATGCAGAATTTAAATATGACAGTTCATTGCTTACAAACAATACAATTGAAAACAGTCAGTAATCTCTGGTAACATGCTTTAATCTTCTAAATAATATTCCTAATGATATGTGATAAATGAAAAGTAGTCTTCATCAGTCATGAAAAGTGCTTCAATAATGAAATGAAGAAGAATTAAGTTTGACCAATACCACTAGGGACAAGCATCCTCAGATGTTATTTCTTTAAAAAAACATCTGAGGAAGGTATAGGGAAACCATAAATGGAGTAATAGAAATGACAAAACATCAAACTGGAGGGAAGACATTGAACAGAAGAAGCAAAATTAGTTATAATTTGAGCTGCCATCTTATCACATTTCATTAAAGCAAGAGTAGACTTCAAGCTACTTTGCTCAACACAAGCAAAGATATTGATCAATATTATCCAATAGATGTAGGCATTAAATCTTCAAGAGAACAGAATTGCATTATATTTGACTTGCTTTGGGTTGAGCATTCCACAGAACCATGGAAAATAAAAGTTAATGAATAGTGCAAAAACTGACGTTTCCTTACTTTGAAGGTTTTACTTCAAGAATATGGTTTCAGTTCATTACTAATAAACTAATAAAACAGCAGAGAATCAATTCAAATCATATTTAAAAAATGGGATTGTGCTCTTCTTTTTACAATCTCACAATTCATCTAAATGGGAAGCAATAGAAGATGGGCAAGATTTTTCCTCAACTACAATTTTTTGAAGCAGCCAGATTAAATAAGCAATTCCAATCCCACACACGCACACTATCAACATTAAAATACGCTGGAAGAGTTGAGTGCTGCGAAGTTCTGATTCAATTTGTGCGTTTGACTCCACCAACTTGGAAACCTGTATGCGATGAAAAGCAGAAATATAGAAGAGTGAAGAGAAATTTAATGTTCCAAGATGACAGATCAGAATACTAACATTTCGGGTCAGCTTTGCAAATTTGTCTGCAGGTGAACCAGGTGGACCTTCCAGATTGATTCCATTTCGATTACTTCCATCAACTGGGGAGCTGCCAACACTGCATCTTAGTCGGTTTATCTCTATAGCAGCATGACCTCGTGTCTGGAATGAAGAAATTGATTAATTTAGTGAACATATACAGAAATTTCAATTCTTGTGAATTAAAGCAATCACTGGAATAGTACCTTCCACAAATCAGTAAGCTCTTGAGTGGCCAAGTCCGGAGAATCGATCTCCATACCCATAATTAAGAACTTATCCCTTGACAAGGATGCAGAGATGACACCAGCGTGCAATGACACAGCTACACAAACAGACATCCCAGGTTTCAAAACTCCTAAACAAGGCCGCACACGAAACTTTTCTGGCGAGGTAGTTTTAATCTAAGGAGGGAGAGAAAAGGAAACATTACATTATAACTGATACCGAAAACTAAGATTCATGTTGAATCAGTTCAAAACAAAACTTACCTTGTATGAAATTACTTTGTCATCAGTATTTGTAAGTGAAAGAGATCCAGACATCTCTGATCCTTGACTTTCAGTTAAAAGTATGGAGTCAGAGGGGCTGATTTTTATTTTGAGTCCTACAATTTTGAAAAAAAGAAACAGAAAACACATAATTGGTAACGAATAGTTTGTCACTCATGCAACAAAAGAAAGAGAATCTCATACAGAGTAAGCCAAAAACGCTTACCAACTCCATTTTCAGCACTTGGGGAGAAATCACTCTGATTATCAGCAAAGTGTACCTACAAATTAAAACACCAGTAACTTAATTTACACTCTGAAGAACAAGTACTCAGGGGCAAAAAATAAAAGATTCCAAACCTTTCGCTCTATCTTGCCACTCCTATCCTCTGGTACAAACACAAAGTCATAAGAGTCCTGTCCACCCCAGCTACTTAATGCTTGTTCGGGGTCTACAAAGTTTGTCAGAGTACTTTTATTTAAAAAGTTAATTTTCTTCACAGCTTTCTCAGGGAGCCATGACTTAATAATTTTAAATGCAGCTGAAAACGAGGTCGGAGTCAGATATGAATAGAAAAGGGAAAATACAGAAATAATGCTGAATTATGGCAAAAGAAAGGCATTTGAACAAACTACAGTAAAATAAAAAGAGCACACACCATTTAGTACCCAAGGCATCTCAAATATAAGGATGTAATTCAGAAAATAGGGGTAGTAGAGCTTGAAGAGAGAAATGAGATACTTTGTGTAATCCATGTCCATATTGGACAGGCCTGTCTCAGACATGTCAAAGAAGAGAGTGATCATATCTCCTCTATCTTGCCTAAAATGAATTGAAAACACAGACGCTTTAATGGACTTTTGATTACCAAGGAAGATTGAATGTTGCGTGATACTATACGAAGCTCACCTCTCCAACCGTTCAAACCAATAAACAAGACATCTCTTGAGCTCTCCAAGATCACGCTGTCCTTTAATATGCTTCTTGCACTTCAGTATGAACAAAGATTTGCCATCTTTGTCCCTGTTGTGACTAAACATGCTTCCATCTTCCAAATAGTCAACACGAATATTCTGCTCACTAATATCTGTCAATCGTCAAGGTTTCACAATATCAATGTAATGCAAGTTCAGAATAAAAGTGGCTATGAGCAAGAACTTACCATTTGTGCCAAATGTTTTACGCCACTTGCATGTTTCCCACGCCATATTCAAAGACTCTTTCATATCACGATCATTGTGAAGGAGGAATCGTCGAAGCCAGTCGTCCCCATTTTGGATGCGTGCCAAATCTGCAGCATGGATGCCTCCTGAAGCGCAAGTAAAAATACAATTAACATTTTCAATGGGCAATGTGTATAGACAGCACAACTTCTCCAAAAGACAAGGCTTCTCAGAATTACCAAATACGTTGTACATGAACATTGGCACAAGACTTTGCTGATTTGTTAAATAAAACATGAGGTTAATTCAGATAAAGTCAAAACTTGATGGCTCTTTGACACATTGCAGCTAAAACTAGAGTGAGGGAAGAGGTTAAGGTTGCCATCTCAAGGAAATCAAGACGTGACATTACCTGGAATTGACAGGCCATCTTCTTCCACCTTTTTTAGAAGCATGTTCCTCAGTTCCTGAATATCTTCAGAAGTGGGCTCCATGACGAATCTCTTTCTTCAGTTGACAAGAGGGGCTCTGAAGCAGACGAATTATGTTACAACGGTTTTTACACTTTTTCAACACGATAATTGACACAACAAATGCAGTCGAAGGACAATAAATGAAGTACCTTGTGAAGCGCGTACAGGCACTATCCTACGCGTGATCAGGGCAGAGCTCAGACAAACGATCAAAGTTCAACACCACCCAATCCTTGACAGGCCAAAAGAAAAGACCGCGGTCCGTGAACTTCACTCCACTCACTTTTTTCCCTGTTTTTTCCCTCCTTGCTTGCCTCCTTGCTCCTTGCTGTCACGGATGGTCACGGAGAACGGCCGACTGAATCCTCCTGTAAGTCAGCTGATATCGCTCCTCTCGCCTTCCGCAGGATTCCGCAGGCCGTGGACGCGAAGCGGAAATCAATAATGTCGTGCCCAGGCGATTTTGAACGGAGGCGCTCCTCAGCTGTGATCATCTCAGGACTCGAAGCTCGTTTCCGATGAGGCGCTCCCCACTACTGCCCAGCTTGATCATCTCAGGACTAAGAATAAACAACGAAATGAAATAACCTTGACTCGGGGCGAGTGTTAAGTGAATGTGAAAATATGTTCACAGGCAATACTTACGGCAGAACGTTCCGGCGACTGAGGCGGATTGATGGTATATGTACAGTACGTACTGGAGTGACGTTGAGCACGACGCTCGCTGCCAGAGCAGCCCGGGGGAACTGAATCGCCTCGCCGCACGCGCCTTCTCAGCGACATGATAAGGGCCTGAAAACGAAAGGGCAACATTGGGCCCAATCTCATCAATCTCTTACAGATGATCATGGCTGCATCAAGTTAGTGAAAATATAACACGAATAACACGAATGACACCCCAAGTGGAACGGGAAAGTCAACTAGGAGTTAAAATGACGTCAAAATGATGCAAAAAGTCACTTATCAGTCATTCTGATGGACCATATTGACGTCACTAGGACGTCAAAGTGACGTCAAATGACTTTTCGATCCACTTGGGTTGGGACATACACACGGACGAGAGAAGGCAAGGACACGTCACTCTGACGTATTCGTGATGTCCAGGACGTTACAAAATCGTCCCGCCAGTCTCTTGATGTTACGGAATGGTGACGCAAGTATATTTTGGAAGAAAATTGTGCTGCGTACTGACATTTAATCGTTCTTGATCACATTTTCTTTTGTGCTGCGACGCTTCGAAGATGCGCCAAGCGCCAAGAAGCCTTCCGCAATCGGTCCGCAGCCTAGGTTTCTCGCACTCTCTGTTCTTGCTTTAGAGGATTAGTCTATTGTTCGTATGATTGCAAGTAACCGTGGATAATCCGAGTAGTCAAAGTCTGCGACTCGCATGTGACCGTTTACCTGACGTCCGTCGCCGCGAGGGTGTGCTTCGACATATTAGAGACGTCACAGACAAGTGATGACTTTGCGACGACATCAGCATGACGTGTTCGTAACCTCCCTTTCGTTTTTGAGTAAAGGCAAGGGGTGAGGAGGGGACTGACCTCTAGCCTTTATGTGTTATTCGTGTTATTTTCACAAACTTGATGCAGCCCATACAAACGTCGAAGGTTGGGAGACGTCGATTCGTCTACCAGCCTCGATGAAGGAAACGACATCGATTCGATGGTCCATTTAATTTCTGACCGGGAAATGGTTCGTAGATGTCGGGCGGGAGCGGAGTGTTGTTAAGAGAAGAGTGTAACGATGGTTTTAAGAGACAACAATAACGAAAGATTGTCCCTGGACACACGGACGGGACAGGACGGACGTTTCATTGTGGGGGCACCTTCAGCAGCCTGCAGCAAGTGGCGCACCAAAGTCGATAGTGCCCCTCGCAGTGCGGCTTATCTAGCTTCCGTAACGGTATGGCCAGCCACGATACCGGTACCGGTAGCAGAACGCACATGAACGAGCAACCGAGAAAAGCGTGAATGAGCATTCTCGCTGATAGAGGCAGTTCGTCGCGTGGCATGGCGGGGCGGGGCCGGGCGAGGCGCGGCAGGGCTTGTCTCCGCGGAGCTGAATCTGCAAACAGATCGTGACTCCGGAGAGGCGAGTCTTGAAGAGCGCCGCTCAGAACGATGTGTGCCTGAGCTACTTTACGTTGAGCAGAGACAATCGACACGGTGGCACGGAGATCATACTAGCATCTCGTCCGTTCTCGAGACCGTGACTTATTTCTAGAATTTTCATTTTTGTATTTAGCTCTGAAAAGGAGATCCAAAAAGCCGCGATTTTTGATGGTATTTATTGCCCATGTTTTTCGTTTAAAATTTTTTGTTGGTAGTTTTTTATGATTCCTAAAAAGAATGGGGACAGGTATAAATGTTGTCTCACAATCAAAATCTTATTATATTTTTCAATTTATTGAATGCATCTAATTGATACAGATTTTGGAATGGTGATTAGTTGAGACCTGCTCGAGTTGGACTTGACTCCAAAACTGCGAGTGTTATTACAGATGGTGATACACGGATGCATAAATACATAAATACATACTTACAATACATTTCAGCAATGTGGTATGAAATATCACAAATTATTATATAATATTCATAAATCTTAACATGACTAGAGATCGTACATGACTAATTTAATAAAAGATGCTTAGCGACCATTAGGCAGCTAATTGTTACATATCAGGATCAGGCAGATAAGCGTTGTGGATAGTGACGACTATTCTATGGAAAAGAAACTTTGTTTTTGTTTGGTTGTCACTTTATCCATCAAGAAAAACCGTCGCCGACGAGGAACTTATCCTCGATGCACGGTGAGAAACTGTTGGTAGTTAGATTCGTCATCGTCACGTTTTTCTTTTTAACGAAAATTTTGTCGATTCATTATCGAATCGACATTGTTCCGGTCAGTATTTGACATTGGGAAAGCTTCGTTTCGTGAGTATTTCAACCCACTACACATCATTTGTGATAACGCCCAACACTACAATATTTAAGTACCAAAAAGGTACCTTGGCAGGAGTAAAGCAGGTTGAATTATTTTTGTCCTGTTACGTTTCACGAGTAAAGTTTTGACTAGAGCAGTTCAGGTAACTAGACTGACTCTTTAGCTTTGACGATAGCTAAGTAATAATATCAGTACAAGACTAAGTACAAAGAACATTATATAAATAACAACGTCAACGAGCGGATAATATCCACAACTTTGAGTGCATAATCAGATTCCTTCGCGTTTCCTCGCCAACCAAATAGCCTATTCGAAAACAGAAGAAAAATTAAGCATATCTGAAAATTTATAAAATATTATTTCTTTAAAGTCTACCGGATGAATCCTAGCCCAGCTGATTAACTTGTCACAGTAACTTCCCCTTGAAGTTACAGTTCGAGGATGTAATTAGAAGACCTCCCAAATAGGCAGACACTTCTGTCACAATCTGTCGAATTCAATCTCCCAAACGTTTAAGAAGACGCCAATTTTTTAGATGACTGCTCTTAAAAATAATAATACTTTTGAAACTTTGGGACGAGGTATCTGCTTTTGCAACCTTCCTATGCTCGGCCCTAGAAGGAGGAATGAGACTATCCACCGCGCTCCTGTCAGTCGTGAGTGAAGGGCTGCTCCCATTCCTGCTCGATGAGCCCGCCGCGGTGGGGTGCGAGTGAGAGGTGCGGCCCTATCAAGTTTGTGTAAGTGCGAGAGAGATGAAAGAGTGGGGACTCGGTTCTTCCTGTCTGCCTCGCGCTCATACAAACTCCAAGACTCCATCTCACTCTTGAGTTCCCGGGTCCGCCCCTTGCCGCCACACCCCAGAGTCGCGCGCCGAGCTGCCTATACCTCCCCATTCCTCCCTCGCCGTATTGAGGACAGGCCGGGATGGGCAGGAGCCGCGGGCTGACCTTTGACCTGACCGCGCCCATGAAGCGCTGGGACGGGCACGGCGCGTCAACGATCCGTGCCGTCGGGTGGACAGTGTGGCAGGCTGGGGCTCGGCCAGGGGTCGAGGGGACAGTCACTCATGAAATCCTGTGTACAAAATTTATGAAAATTTTCCGAGAAAGTAGCGAAAACGCGATCATTTTGACGAAATTTGGGACTTGAAGACCACTTTAAATATCAGCGTGAACCAATACGTTCGAAAAACAGATCAAAGTTGCAATATCTTTAAACTGACGTGGGTGCAGTCCGAAGCAGTCCGGTTAAATCGCGAAATGTGTGTACACTTCTTGACTAAGTGATTGGCCCCTCGCCAGGGGTCGCCCAGAAACCCGGAATGACTTTATCGCAATGCGAAGGATTTGAAGGCATTGTATTAGAAACCGGTGTTTTCGCAATTATTATCAGTTTTGCTCGCAATATAAAGCAAATGCTTTATAAAATACGAAGAAATTTCTTCGCTAAGCATTTTTTTCCGCGTGTTGAGCTCTTTCCGACTACTTTCACCCCGGCGTGGTGGACCACAACTAACAAAATTTTATTTGTTTTCCACCCCCTCCGCCGCTACCAGCAATCGACAATGGGGCTGCTGGAAAGGGGCTGCAGGAAACGAATGAGCTTGCCTTTTGGTCCATTACAGCAACTTCCGGTTTTCCTGCTTTTCGTCTTTGTAACTAGGGGGCCGTCCACATATTACGTAATCACGTTTTTGGGATTTTTGACCCCCCCCTCCCCCTCAGGTAAGCAGCCGTAATCAGCAGCCTGACCCCCCCTC
>CABIKL010001686.1:0-14500 GCA_902196195.1 Aptinothrips rufus
CACACACACAAAAAAAAAAAATATAGACAAAAGAAAACAATAACACATGCAACAGATCTAATAAGCATGACAACAAAATTAAATACTGCAATTCAAGTAATCTCACTTCGTATAATAAAACTGACAGAATGGCTTCTTTAGGAACCAAAACAGAGTAAACACAATAATATACACTTCTTCACCATAACTGAAGAAAAAAGA
Source organism: Aptinothrips rufus (assembly GCA_902196195.1). NCBI lineage: Eukaryota > Metazoa > Arthropoda > Insecta > Thysanoptera > Thripidae > Aptinothrips > Aptinothrips rufus. The sequence goes on from CABIKL010001686.1 coordinate 202, forward strand.
AATAATATTGTCATGCACTGGGAACAATGTGAGGGATAAAAGGAATCTTAGCCTACCAGTCAATTTACATGCTCATAACAAAAGGCTCCAAAGAGAAAAGTTTATCACAATCTTACATTTAGGAGTTACAATGTATGTGTCAAGACATCAGATGAACCAGCTGTTATGTGATCACTGCGGTTTAACAGATGATAGACTGAAACAAAATACTATTCATTTGATTTTTACGTAGGATAAAACAAACAAGAACAAAAAGAAGAGAGAAGACTTTGAATGGTTGACCAAAATCAAACCATTTTTATTGTGACAAACTAACTTTCTTTAAGAGCAAACCTCAAAATCCAAAAACAATGACACTACAACCCTATTATGAAAATATGATTCAACTTTTCAGGACTACAGACTCAGATCACTCTGCAAAGAACAACATCCATTCATAAAGCTAACTCTGTCAGCCATGATGTAATCAACATGAGAAAAGAGTACGTTTACAGTATAAGGCACGCTTTAGGACCACAAGTTGAAGATAATGTTATCAAAACAAAGTCAGGCCACATTTTTCTGGCAGTTATATATGAATTGTCAATCTCCGGGTGACAATACTTCTAGCTTGAGAAGTTAGCAACAATTATGTCAAAGCATACATCACTTAATTTACATCTGGAATACAAAAATAGATCATATGAACAAAATTTTTCGTGCTCTAGGTCTTCCATTCCAAAAATTATTCTTCATCTTTTAAACTTGCAAGGCAATTCTTGAAGTGCTGGACTTGAGACTAGAAACCCCAGAGAAACAAAAAGGTAAAAGTGAAAAGTTCACCACGACCTTAAGACTCTCATTTTACCATTATTTACATACCTTGGCATGTTTAATTTCTAATTCAGCTAACTCAATAAGGTGTTTCCGGAAAGCAACAACACGTCGAGTTTTAAAGTCCATTAGTTCTGAAAAGCAAAACAAATAATTCATTACAAGCTCTGCAGATGGTACAGAAAAATTAAAAGACCACAGCATCCTCTAAAAACAACATTAATTTATGAAAATCACTTGCCTTCCTTTCCCTTATCTGACATTTGGTCAAATTTTTCACAAGCAAGCTTTTGCGCAGCTTCTGCCTGCAAAAGCAAAAAAAGGTGTTGCATTCAAAACATAAATAAAAGCTATGTCCTTGCTGAGTCCTAGAGTATCTAGTCATTTCACCACCTGGCCAGAAAGATGAACTTATCCACCAATTCAGGTCATTCAAATAAAAATTATAAATAAACCAAATGCCGACTTTCTATTACCTATGTTCAATGTACATTCATATTTTCAGACACAGTTTTCATAAAAGAACATCTAACAGCAAACCGCCTCACTCACAAAAGTTAAATCTCATCAAAATTAAAAAATACCAAAGTCTCGTAATGATTTCCAATACATAATCCAGGAAATTTCAGGTTGAAAATATACTCTACCATACACATAACAAGCACAGCAAAAAAAAACATTTTAAAATGAACAAAACTTTGAAATCCTTAGTGTTATGTCCATGATTAGGTCAAAAATATACAATTGAAAATGAAAGAATAATTTTCATATGGTTTATAGAGTCACTAAGAACTGGAAGACAGAGAAATAAAAGCACAAAACCAAAAAATTTAATTAAATCAACATAAAATGAATCTAAAAGGGAAATACCAGAAAGCAAATTTGATGCAAACTGAAAAACTGCTACACTGAAATACACTACATTGTGCCACTTTACTTACTTCTGCCACCTCGAGAGCCTATAAAAAGCAGCAATACAGTTATCATTAGTTTCTATATCCCTGGCACCATTCTCATGTACAAATAGGACCGACCACAAAATACATGAAAATCATGTATCCAACAAATTAAATTTCAATAGCCCTTTTGATTGAGCTTTAAGTGCTTATAACTTGTAATATTTATGAACTTTATTTCAGTACAGTTGCTAGTCAATGGTAAGTTTCTTGCCAGGAATAATTTCCTTGAAATTGAAATTAAAACTCGTTCGGCAGATTAAGGTAAGAATAGGACAATAAACTGAGTTCCTCAATTGCTCCCTGATAAAAACTGTTTTCAAAATATTTTAAGAAATATTTTTAAGAAATATTTTTATACTTACTGCATGCACATCTTTGTTCTTCGCTCTTGCTTTTTCCAAGTTTCGGTTTGCTGTTTCATAATTTGCCAGGCACCTTAAGCGTCGGTATAATAAGCGTTTTGCAGCAAATGAATCTCGCATGTAGTAACGTAACAAGTCAGATAGTTTCAAATCTTCATCTGACGCCACTCTCCCTTCAACTTTCTGAAATAAAATTACATAGTCAAAAAATCATCTTTAAACTAAAAAATTAAAACAAAAATTCTGTTTTACTCCTAATGAAACATACTCTTGCTTTCTCGAATGTTTCTGCCACTTTGGTAAGTGTTTTACCCAAATCTGGATCCACAGCTGATAGTTGTAGGAGACCTGTGTACACTTTGATGAATGAATCTGCCACATCTAAAAATAAAAAGTGTTACATGAAAATGACCGCCACAGACCAATTATTTACAAATGGATTTATGAAGTTCCATTCCCAACCTTTATGTTTCTTTGTCATATTGTCAGCCTTAGTTGTAGCATCTTTCAAATGAGAATAATACTTTATGAGGAAATTCTTTTCTTGCTCAAAGAAATCGTTAACATCTTTGACTGTAGCAGATAGAAGAAGTTCATCACTTGACGTAGAAAATGACTTAACAAAGCCTTCTAACATCTCCATTCGGTTTTTTCCTCTGACACACAAATCCTGTAAACTATCTTTCATTATTACCAGTAACTGACCCACAAATGAATGTTATAAGAAACAAACCAAATCAATGTTCAAAATCTTGTTGCTAATGTCATCCACAAAACTCCCTAAAAAGACACTTCTCTGATCGATTTCACATTAAAAGGAAAAGTTCAGGTTAATAAAAACACACCTGATCGTATTCAAGAAATACTCGCAGATTGTGATCATTGCGAAAAACAGGGTGATTGACAAGTCGGCAAAGGAAAACTTCATGCATAGCAACTGTTTTCTTGAAAGTGGCTAGGTATTCGCTAAGGAAAATAAGAGAGCAAAAAGATGAGAAAATGTTACAGTTTGTTGAATTAAATTACTGCCTTTACTCAAATTGACAAAAGCGAACAGCGGAAAACTCACGCTTCTAACTCCTGCTTCATTTTAGAAAATTCTTCCTTGGTCATTGATCCCTCTCCCTCCCCAAGTTTCTGGAGCTTTTCCCGTGACGCATCAAAATCAGGCCGAGGCGGAGCGGGAGGTATCTGCAAAATATTTATTTATAGGATATAAAACTGTTAAGTCAGCTCTTTGTGATAGCCAGTTTACAGACGTAAAGTAGAAATTACGACAACAAACCGTGTCACTGAGAAAATGATTGTGCAACAAAAGTAATGTGGTGGATGCAAATACAAGAACATTGCAGTGGGGAGACTTACAATGAAACCAGCATAGTCTTCGTTTTCTTCAAACCTGTCATGCAGCCAAACAAATTCCTCATGCTGGCGCACCACTAGAAATTCCGGCTTTTGAAACTCTGGCAAGGTAGTCTGGAAACAAAACACAAAAAATATTAATGTGAGTGATGGAGAATGACATGTAATTCAATGAAAATCAATACAAATAAAGTTCAAAATTGGAAATAATTTTACCTTTGTGTGTACTGTGAACTTAACTTTCTCCTTTTCGCTAAGGGCATCTGATATATCAACCAGCAATGAGTTATCTGTCAAGTCAATCGTTTCCGATCTGCCCCCCTGAAAAAGAATTTGAAATTTTAATTGGCGACAAAGAACTCTTCTTTTTTTTTAGATGGAAGAGATCAGTTTTATTACCTTGCGGGAATCATCAGCGTCCTCAACACCGTCCTGAAAGTGAGAAAAACAGTAAAAATGAACAACAACTATAAGTATTGAAAGTTAAGAACAGTGAGATTTCATTCCATTCATCCAAAGCTTCAAATTAAAGTTGGCAAAAACACAATAAATTTATCATACATCAGAAGCCCGACCAAAAAAATATGGAAGGTATGTCATTTACAAAATTATGTTTCTAAGAGAGCAAATGAGGTACTAAACGGGCGCAGTGAACAGAATAACGAACCAGTAAGTAGTCTTTACAAACCCACAAAGATGAAAAGTAATCATATCGTAATAAAAGGGTGCATAGTAGCCGCTCATAAAAGAGGATATCTATCATTGTCTACTCCTACGAGGATTTTGGGTCCAATAGCTATGCAGATAAGCCGGTGAAACATCAGAACGTGCAGAAGGGGGCGGCATATTCTTAATCGCTGTTTGGTTAAGTCTTCAATAGGTAGAGAGGTGCGGCTCTTACCATCATTTTCTAATAATTAGCGACCGAAGATTGGAGGACGATTGACAGATGGGTGAACGCAGATCAAAGTTGTTTCGTACTGCAACCAGTACTTGAGCTCCGATATCAAACAATAGCCAAGTTTAACAAAGTGACACCTGACACGGCGGACACAACAGCAGACACTGCAGACGCAACGTCCTGTCACAGCCACAGTCACAGACACGGTTCAACTCAAATAAGCTACAAGCAAGACTTCCCCCTCCCCGATTTATCTCAATAGTTTGTGGTGGGGGATCAGAGCGGACGACATAACACCATGACGAACGTAAAATCTCGTATGTTGTTCTAGTTTTCATTCAAACTCTTTCAGTTAGTTTGCTAAGTTCACGAAAACTTTAAAATCAAAAGTTTGTGAGGAACCTCCTTTTCTTAGGATTTAACGGCTTCTCCTAAAGTTCGTTTTCACGTTACCACCTTTTACCTTTCACAGAACTTTCCCCTGTTCCCTTCTCGTTCGTCTCCCCGTTTCCCGTCCCTTCCCTCCTTTCCCTGCCTCTAACCCTTCTCGACAGCAAAAATCGATACGGTAATTGCGTAGTCCGATTCCTCGCTTTGTCTGGAAGTCGTATGTTGTTATTCTTGAGCAATACATATGTTTGTAAAACAAACCACGCGAGTTTGTTATTGTCTGCTCTTGAAAACATCAGTTATGAAATACCAAGTTTTATCCATCATCCCCTTTGAAAGATTTAGAAATCTCGCGAAGTGAACGTCTTTGTTGATAAAAACTGCTCTAGGATCTGTTCGAGTGTTCAAAATATTGTTCGCTATGAACAGCTTAAGTAAAAGCAAACCCAGCTTGCGAGTTTGGGTTAAACCCTCTGCAACTTTCCCACCCTTTGCGCAGCCCACAGTTGTTGGTTATTTCAGCTTAGATCAAGATCGACGATTTACTCCAAACACCGCTCAGCTTCGTTACATGCACTTACCCCGTGGCTCTGAAGAATTAGGTTGGGATTTGAACCATGGTTTGGACAAGGTTCAAAGGTCAGATCAGGCTAAGAGCACAGAAAGAATTGACAACTTACTTCGAGGATTACTAGCCAGTGGCCTTACCATTAGTCCGTAAGTTCTCGCAATTAATCCATGAATGATGATTATGGTTGACAAAATTTATTTCGTAGTTTTCTGTCACTGAAAATAGAGTAAATTTTCCTTTATTAAATTTGGATGTGCTTTTAATTTCTGCAGGGAAGTTGCTTCGTTCATGTGTTTGAGGGGTCTCCTCACACGGATTATGACTACACCGTACGAACAAAACCAGGGATGGGAGATACTTGTTAGCAAATTTCGTGGTGTTCTATTCATGTGTGCCCAAGAAACACCTGAGCAACGCCGAGAGCGTATGGGCAAAGATGATGCCCAAAAACGCTTCTGTTCTTGGGGCTTTAAGTTTGAACAGTACATGACCACAGGTAAGTTTTTCGCTTGTGTAATGAACTGCTGTTGCAAATAATAATTGTGTGCTTTATAGTCAAGTTGTGAAATAATGTCACATTTGTGCTCAGATCAACCAGGCTGTCCCCCTGACACTGATATGCCGGTCAAAGAAGGAGAAGAATTCTGTTGCTTGTTTAGAACTAAATTAAATGATCGTAGACTAGTTTACGGAGCGGAGATGGATGCTGCTACAAGTGATGTGCCTCTCGAAGACTGCTTGGAGGACCTTATGTGTGCAGAGTTTATTGAGTTAAAAACGAGCCGGAAATTTACATGCGTTCGCCAGGAAAGGAACTTCAAAAGGTGTGCTTTCAAATCTATCATCTTTGTTTTTAAGTCCCATAGCATGGCTATATTATCACATAATCTTGCAATTTTTTGAAATTTGTTCTTTTTAATGTACTCAATATGTGGTAAAACATATGTACTATTTCCAAAGATTGTACTATGGCTTACACTATTTTTTTCTGTTATGTTTCAGGTTTAAGTTGTTGAATTGGTGGGCCCAAAATTTTCTTGTAAATGTGGCACATATTATTTGTGGATTTAGAGACGACCATGGTGTTGTTGAGAACATCGCGTTTTACAAAGTAGAAGAAATTCCGAAGATGGCAAGGGTACTTAACTGCTTTGTTTTCATAATTGAAATTTTGTGTAGTCTTAACTTAAAGTTTATGCACCAATATTTTTCTTTTAGGATTTATGGGTCCCTGCTGTCTGCATGACTTTTTTGGATCAGTTCTTGAGCTTTGCTGGGAAGACTGTGTGGGATTGTCCCCAGAGCAATGATCCTAACACTGTTTGGCGTTTTCGTTGGGAGCCTGGAGTCCACTATGTGACTGGTGATATGATTCCAGGCAGGTCTCAGTTCTCCTTCCTGCCCGACTGGTTCCTATCGTCTGTCATGGCAATGAATAATCATCCTCTTGATTTTCATATTCCAATCTATTCCAACAGACGTGGTAAAAATTCAAGTAGTGATGATCAGAAGATCCACACAGCCAAAATTCTCTCTTTAGCTAAAGATATTGCTCTTCACCGTTCCAAAAGGAAAAGACCACCTAGTCCAAGGACCCTCATGATTTCACAGCGAAACAGTAAACCTGTTCTGAAAGAGACAAGCAACTCAACAGCAGAATCAGTAAATAGTGATCCATCTTTTTCAAGCTCCAGTGCCCATGAAAATAGTACCTCAAGTGCTGTTATTGTCAGTCCTTCTGCTGGATCTGATCCCAATGCCAGTCCAGTTGCAACCACTAATGCTCAAGTATGCAAAGATTCCCCTTCATCAGGAAGCAATTCTAATATACCTGAAATTCAGGTAACTCGCCCTCAGGATGTCAACGGTCCTTCTAAACCTCGATCTCAGGCAAGATCTAACAGACGCCGAGGCAGAGAAGACAAATTCCCTCATTTATATCCGACCCAGTCCACAAAAAAAGGAATGGATAAAAGTGATCATTCATCATTCCATTCATCAAATCAGCCCAAGGATTCGCATCTGCCAATACCCAAAGTGGTCAATCAAGCTGATGATATACCTGAAACTGTGCCAAACTATCATAATGCATCAAATATGTCAATGTCTTCTGACATCCTCAGTCCAAACACTACCGTGCAAAGCTCATTTCCATCTAATGAGTTCTCATCTTCTTCCAGTGTAGAGGAAGTGGTGTATGCTTCTTTGCAGCCTTTGGAAAGTGATGCATATCTTGGTTCCCATTCATCATCAGAGCTCTCTCCTTCAACTTCGATGGACCAGTACACTTCTCAAGCATTCCTATCATCTTCATCACCAGATGATTCATATCCTCAGCATCAGTTGTTATCAAGCTCACTCACTTCACCTTCATTGATAGCTGATAGCTATTCATCTCATACCTTCTCAGATTGTGATGATCTTCCACCAACAACATATGTTGTGTCATCCAATTCAGAATTTCTGCAAGAAGAATCATATTTACAATCTGCAATTCCCCTTGGACATGCTAGCCAACGCTCTTACTTGTCTTCACCCAGCCCATCAGAATATACATCTCAGTCGTCCTTCTTGCCTGTTGCCTCATCGGATGAAATCCACTCATCCCAAATGTATGTGAATGAACCTCAACACGATTTGTCATCTTCTTTGCTCCCATCAGTTTCTCAAACTTTTATACATTCAAGTACCGACATCTCCTCCGATGACATACAAACTGCTGAAGGGTCACTCTCTGCAATCAATCAACTATCCTCCTCATCTTACTTGCCGCCTCCTTCATTGCAGAGCATCTAACTTTACGAATGTGAATGATTTAAATGGTTTGTTACTGTTCTCACTGGGCCGGCCGTCACCTCACGTTCTATTAGTAATTCAGTAGTTTTTCTACCCGCCTTAATTGTGAGCAAATTTTTGTGCTTGTTAAGCCACTTTTAAGACAGATTTTATTAAGATTATTTCTTTTCACCAAAGAACTTTCATGGTCTTGCTTTTATCTTTCTCCACTGTTGATGTTCTTCTTCTAAATTCCTACATTGAACTTAGTACTTAGTACCTGGAAATAAATAGGAAAATATTTTTCATTATTCAAAAAATATCTAGTATGTCATATTTTTATCCTGCAATGAAATGAAATTCTAGATTTCTAGTCACATTTGTTTGTACATGTTAGTACAAACAATACAAAAGTTTGATTTTATTCTCTTAAGACTGTCACACTGCTGCCATTCTTAGTTGTGAGGCAGAATTTATGGTAAGATCTCTTTCCCTGTACCTGAAAATTTATTAATTTGTTGATCAGGTGTTGTTAATGTGTACAAAAGTTTTATACCAACTAGAATTTTGAATTGTAAGACGCATTACTTCAGATGTTTTTAATTTAAAAAATGGGTGTCCTGAGGGATTTTTATTTAAATTTAATGTATTTCTTAATAAGGTTATTATTATACTTTATTTCGCAGTCAGCTCACCGACTAAAAGAACGGGATAGCTAATCTTGACCAGGTACGCTTCTGCTTCGTTTGCTGGAACACATGTAGGTCTGGGAGTGAAGGGTGTGTTATAGTAAGTGTCACATGTCGCGTCTTGATAATCGAAATTAAGAGTGTGCAAAGATGTGTACTTTTGGGCTCTTGCAAGCATCAGTAAAAGCTGCAAAATTTTGAAAAAATAATTTATTGGAAGAACTCAATGTGATAACCGTTTGATTAGTCATCTCAGTTTGTTACTTTGAAGAGATCCAGTATTATCATACGGTGCGTAATTCCTTGATTGGTTGTACAAAATCATGATATCTTTTGATGTGGTCATACAAAGCAGAGTTTTAGATACTAAGTCATCTGAGCTGGGCATTCCTCTTTCCATGTATAAGGTTTTAAAGAAAAACCCTGCATCCTTTTCTTTTTGTAAAATATGATGCTCATTATTCTTCCTATAATGATTCACGCTTGGTGTGTTTGGATTCCTATTTGACTGACTTTCAGCAATACTTTGCAGCTGTCGCAATTTGGTTGCCACTGTCAAAACGTTCCAGTTTAAGTTGGTTTTAATTTTGCAATGTGTGTAGATACTAATTTATGCATCTAAAAAAGACTCAATTTTATATACTGTGGGATATTTTCCACTGATGATTTCTCAATACTCTTTGTACAGCGTACATGACCCCGGATGTGGAGTTGAGGCAGTAAACTTACAAAATCAAATCAAACTTCTCTTTGGCTATATCGTCAAAGTGATCTTGTACTTATCTTATTTTTCTGAATATTGACAATTTGGTAGTTAATGGTAATTAATGGTAAATAATTTTTACGTTTTGTCTTTTCTATGTTTGTCTTTAATGTTATGAAAGAAATACCTGATAACCAGATAAAAATTCAATTTTGACGTTTGGAAATCAAGATTCACATATCCGGGTTGTATTGTTTGCATTTGATAAGAAAACTAAGAAATGATATTGTATTTTGATATTGTAGCCTATAAAGTTATGAAAACTTTATCTCAGTAGGAGTGAAAGAATTTTCTTTACCAGAGGCTTGCAATCATTTAAGTAGAGTCTGTAGCACATCTTTGTCATACATTTTTATTCACTGTTGCCTTATTGCTGATTTCATAATAAACGATCCTGGATAAATGCGCTAGGTTTGTGTTGAATTCGCACAGAACAAATTTTAATTTGTGTAATTACACAAAACGTTGAGACATTTCAAAACTCTGAATAATTTTTTTTATCTGTTTTGTACAGACTTCTATGTTTTTTATTATAAGTGTGATATTAAGTTGTAAATTTGTGTTGCAGGCTTTTGGTACAGTAATTGCTGTGATCCCCGATTCAAAGTTACCTTTTCATAAACATAAACTGGAATGTATCAACTGTTGGCACTGTTAAGCTAGTTATAACTGTTGAATGACTTTCTTCTTAATGATGCTCCATTGCAGCATGCATTTAGGAATACAATCCTTTGTGTACTAATGTATTAAGTTGGATGCTGTATTATTGTTGTTAGTTATTTTTAAATGTTTGCATCTTGATAAGCAAAATTCAAAATAGATCTCAATGTTAACTGGTTTAGTTTGACCAATTCTGTGATACTTAATTTAATTTGTATGTTGTAGATCATTGTTAATACTAGCGGTGACCACAGCCTTGCACACTGAGGTGGACTTTGACATTGAAGAATGTCACAATCAGTGACTAAGCTACAGCTGCTTTTAATGTGACCTATTCACCTTCCTGATCTACAGTCATGCAATGTTCGTCAATGCTGAGCTATATGTATTGCAAGGTATCTTGTCTGTCAAGCCTTGAAATCTTGTCTGAAAATATAAATGCAGTACATGGATTCTTATGTGTGCGTATTGCCTTTCTTATATCCTTATCCCATCACCACCCATCACGGGATGTTATCACTACGAGTAATGGATGGACATCTACATGATATTGAAATAAACAGTACTGCACTAAGTAATAGTTAGATCAGTGTTTAATGAAACAGATTAAACATCACAAAAGAGGTAACATCATGTTTGTGTTAATGACACATAGCAACAGGTATTTGCCATATACAACAGGGTAACCATTAAAAGAAAAAATAAATACAGTATTTGCCAAAACAAGGGCTCTCCTGGTAGAACTAGAGGAGGGTTCAATGTTAAGTCAAAAAGTACAACAGTGTCTTTGGGATGTCAGGGTTCTATATGACCGTAACAAAATTAAAAAAAAAAATAAAAAAAAATCATTGTTGATAATGTGCTACCTAATCCTGAATAAATGCAAAGCAAAATACTCACACTTTCACAACATAGTTTGCTGGGAACAAACCTTCCTTGCCTTTTATCCGGCCTTGCCACCAGCCCCCTGGATCTGAAACGAAAAATATTGTAGACTTCATTTACAAAACGAGAATCCAGTGGCTCCATGAAGAATATATCTATGATTCCCCCTATAATCTTTATTGCAAGAAGCAACAACAACAAAAAAGGGAACAAAAAGAAAAGGAAAACTTACGTTCTTTGATTAAGTCAACTAAGTCTCCTTCCTTTAAGTTAAGTTCATCCACATCTTGAGCATGATAATCATAGACAGCTTTAACTCTACTGATATTGGGCTTTAAACTGGGTCTTGGTCTACCTCCCCCTGGAATGGGCTTCTCTGTAGTTTTGTTTGTCCCTGGCACACTAGATCCAAAAAAGAAAGAACAGCACAGAGATTAAGGAGAAAAATAAAAACTAAATATTGAAGCACACAAATAGTCATGTACATCAATGTTACATACCCACTGATGGGTCCAGAAGAGCTCTTCAATTCCTTAGATTTTATACGATTGATTGTATTAGAGAGATCCTTGTTTAAGTCAATAGGCAACTTTCCACCAACACTTTCACTTAATTTTTCATTGCGGTTGTTGGCCAGATTTTGTTTTCTTAAACCTAACATATTAAAACCAATTTGTAGAAGAAAATAAGGACAGAGGAAGGCATGAAGGCAACATAGAGATTCTACACACAATACTAGTAATATTTTCGTACCATTCACTATGGTTTCTGCACGAACTGATTGTACTACATTTCCCACTGGACTTGGGATTGGAGGAGGTGGAGCTGTTCTTGTTGGCGCTGGTCGAGTGGCTACACTTCTCTTCTGAGTTGATGGAGTGATCTCTACCTGACGTTTCGCATTCACATTTTTCTTCAAAATCTTTACTTTTTTAAGGGATGCTGAAAGATGGAAAGGGATTTTATTAAGATTGATGTTGATGACTAAGCTACAGTATCTTTGAAAGTCAAGAGATCCCTACAATACCATCGAGAGAACAATAAACTGACTGAGTGAAAACCTGAAAGTTAGTGCAGCAAACTCACGAGTTGTGTCTGGAGGGAGGCCTGCCCCGATTCCAATTGTCACAGAGGTTCCATTTATTTTCAGGGATGCAATATCCAGACCAGTTATGGTTGGAACAAATACTACCTGACGCTTTCCGCCCCCTCCCAGGCCAGACTTTTTCACAGAAAACTCAACACTGAGAAAAAAAATAACTGTTTAAGTGTCAGAATAAAGCAAAGCAAGAAATGACTTTTTGAACCTGTATTTTGATTACCTGTTAGAGAAAAATACACTAAGTTGCCTGCCCACCTGAGCAAGGTACCGTTTATGTAGAGCATAAAGAAATTCTATCTTCATTGGCACCTCCAAAAATGAGTCAAAGTCATCTTTCACGTGTATCACCACAAAATCATCCTTAAACACAAAAAATATATATTTGAGGGTTGTATGAGACAACAATGCTGTCTTTGGAAAAATTACTTATCTTAATACCTGCAGAGTGCTGAGGGTTATATGGCTAATATTGGGAAAAGGTATATTTCTCTTAACCACTGGATAATTTCCATTGCCTCCAGCTTTTGGTTCAATGCTTGTTAATATGAAGGAACGTGATGTTAAAATAAGATCACGAGGACTTGGCTAAAAAATTTGGAGGAGTATCATAACATTAAGATAGGAGCCTTAAATAACACGAAATAGAAAATAACAAAACATTTTACCTTAAATCGCCGGTCGTATTTTGTGACAGGAATGGCAAACATGACTCTCTCTCGCCGACCAATTAGAGCTTGAAGATCTGGATTACTAGAAATTCCCAAATAATCTCCAACAAAATGGCGATTGATAGATAATCTCCGGCGTTCCTTTTTACCTTGAAGAAGTGCTGAGAACAAACGAAAAGGCATTGTAAGCACATACATATGGATGAAAACATTCACAGAGATATTTTAACCTGTTTACCAGATGCTTCCTTTTGCTGAGCAGCTTGCTGCTGGCGAGCAAAGTGTTGTTTGAAAGCCCTCTGAATAATTGTAGCATGCTTGTTATAATGCTGCTCTCTAAGATCCTCCAGAAGAAAAAGCTAGAGTTGGAACAAATACAGGTCTAAATAGGATTTGGCACATTTCATTAATGTTGCATCAATGATATGAATAAAAGAAGACTTACTGATTCTGGATTTTTAATGAAAACTTTAGACTTTCCAAGTTGAAATTCAATAGAATCTTTTAACCCAGCAGCAGACATTATATGTTTCACACCAATTTTTTCATTGCCTTGCCATACTGGCCATGACTCTTTAGTCAAAATGGCATACCTGGTAACAAAGCCTCATGCTTAACTCAGACATTCAATCATTAAAATTGAAGGGGAGGAAGAAAAGTTCTGTACCTGTGTAAGAATTTTTTAAACATCTGACGGTAAGCAAAACCAGCACGGCGAACAGAGATGTTCTCTCTAAGCCCAAGGTATTCCACTTGGTGTTTGACACGCAGGTCGTCCCACTCTCTGGCCCGCTTGGACTCATTCGGCTTGATGCAGCGCACATAATGAGGGGCACACAGCATGAGCTTGGCGACCAGCTCTCCAGCCTGGGATCTGATTTTGCTCCCAGCGGTGCTCGGTCTAGTCCTGGCAGCGGGCTCAGGAAAAAGACTGCAAATCAGCTGGCTGAAATATTAAAAAAAAAAAGGGGGCGAGGTGAGAAAATTAATAATTATCATTCCTAATTATTACAAGAGTGTTAAATTAAAGACAGAAACCTTGAACTTGTTTTCAAGAGCTGCACCAGGTCCGGGAAAAAGACATCTCTATTTCTGTCACAGAAACCCGCGACTGAATAGCTTACGACTCCTGCATAATGTTTGATCACAAAGCCACTAGCAGCAGGTGAATAGTGCTTGTGAGAGGCGGCACTTGCATTGAGTTTCTAGAAATTCACAAACATAAAGGTAAAATGTTTCAAGTCTAATAAATTTGACATAATAAAGTACAGCACATTATTTCTTCATTATAATAAAATCTTGGGCAGTTTCTGTTTCTCAAAGCTGTAAGAAGTTTGAGCCACAATTCCTACTTACAAACCTTCGAAGTAGGCTGATAGATTGCAAAGAAAATAATGTA
>CABIKL010001687.1:0-14500 GCA_902196195.1 Aptinothrips rufus
AGGCCTTTTTAAAAAAAAAAAAAAAAAAAAAAAACCTTCTTATTTTTTATTTTTGAAAGAGTTACCAAACCTGTGGCTACCACCATTCCCCTCCATCTCTGCCTCACGATGCTATTGAAACCAGTAAGTTAAGTTCAACTTCAACTCTGGTTCCTCTTTTCCTCTTCCATGGCTGAGGACAGGAAAATCAACCCCAGATTTTCGCGACAGTTCTAACTTAGAAGAAAGTTTAGAAAAATGCGTAAGTTTTTACAAATTTCATTTTAAGACGTCTTTAAAAACACCTTTCTGGAAAATTTTTGTTCCTCTTGAGATGACTCTCAGAATGACCTCAGAAAAAAATCCTTTCTCACTACTTTCTGGTTTAAGCAGCGCCAGAATCTTTATTTGCCTCTCAATAATGAGTGTGATCAGCGTGTATGTGTTGTGTGATCTCCTGGTCCCTATTTAAGCGCGGTCCCCGAGGACATTGCTGGCGGGCGATATGAAAGGATGTTCTGGGATCGGACCCGCTAGATACGAAACATCTCGTAACGGGCTCGTCTGTAGCGGATCCTCAACCGTGTGATTGCTGGGATGGCTCGACTTGGTCAATGGGGAGTGCCTTACGGCCGCGCTGGGCCGGGCCGGGCCGCGCAGGGCCGGGCTGCACGTTACCTCATGGCTCTGACACCTTCACGAACACCCCCCTTCCGGCACGGCGCAGGTAGCAAGGAGAGTCGCCAAGGGCACGTGACTGAGACTGCACGTTGAAAAAAATGCGACGTCTATTCTCTTATTACACTTCATTGCAGTTTTAATGACTGGAATGTGATTAAAATAACCGGAGAAATGATTGTAGTGCACTGGAGTGACCCCTGTCAGTACTACGTGACGTCATATTTGGACAGTGCCTTAACGTCGCCGTCTGAGTCTTTGTCTGAGATCGTCTCGCGCGGCGGCTGGCTGGCTTTCTGTTGGCCTACTGCTACGTTTGCCCGGTAACATAGATGAGTTCGAACTCCTCGCCTCCACTTGGATTCATTATGGCATGCAAATTCAGAGGGCAGCGCTAAGGGATATCTACGGAGCCCTTCGCGCTGTGTTTAGCGTGTTCAGAGCGTGGCGTGGCGCGCCGTGGCGTGGCGTGGCGTAGCCGCAGTGCTCTGCCCTTCCTTTTTCGCCCCGCACTCAGTGGGTCGCCACCGTCATGGTCAGGGAATTTATACCGCGCCGTGCAGCTCTGGACTTTAGATAAACTTATGATGAAACTGTTACCAACTGGCACACAATCTTAAAGTGAGATGATGCACCTCCGCTCGGCCAGCGGTGCGGCGCGGCTCGGCTCGGCTCGGCTCGGCTCGGCTCGGCTCGGCTCGGCTCGGCTCGGCTCGGCTCGGCTCGGCTCGGCATCTTAACGATAAGTTTGCGTTCTGTTCTTCTGGTGGTCGGCAGATTGAGAAGCCACACCTGAAAGTATTTTCGTAAGATAGTCTATATTGTTCAGAGTGAAAAATGAAACCGACACCACCGATAATGAACACAAACAAAATTAATATTCGCCTTTCTTTTTATGGGGGTTACATACATATAAGGTAACAACAAAATGAGTCGCAGGTGGTGAGCAAGGTACGCTGAAATTGTGTACTCACTTTTCACAAATGCTTGAATTGCTAAAAATTAATTGGGTGCACTGAAGGAATCGTACATGAATTCTTTCTAAAAATATGATCACAAATAATAATTACTGAACTACTAGATAAGGTATATCGACATTGATGAAAACACAAATGCTGAAAAACCTACTGCTAAATTGAACTTTGTGCTAGGCAAGTTCTAAGGTGTTCTCTTTAACCATTATTATTGATTGTAAATAGAAAACATAATTCAGAAGAAATCAAGTCATTGCAAATAATTTTTGTTTTCACTAAGAGAAACTAGTTGAGCAAACTATCAGGGTGTTTCCAGTTCTTATCATTTCTAATACTACACTAGTAAATAAACAATGAAAACGTAAAACTAAAACGAATCGTGATCTAAATTCGAGACCCTCGATCTTTGGCAGGATGTAGGATAAATAGGATAAGGGAATACATGAAGCCACAGTATCAAGATCAAACTGCGTCAACTCCTCCCCATTCAAGCTGATGCGAGCCTTATCTCGGACCAATTGGCCGAACAGGCCTGCCACTTACAGTTGTCAGCGTCGCGCTGCCCAGTCAAGATAGGCGACCTGCAGGAATCCCAATCTACGGACGAAAGCTTAATCAGTTTCATATATTACTCACTTTTTCACTGAGAAAACATTATATCTCGGGGGCATGCCGAACGTTTGTTCGCTCACTACAAGTTATATCACAAAGTAACTTAGAGTACATTGCACTTAAATGCGAGTAGGACGGGCCAAGTTCATGAAGATGACGCACTCGACGAAACATGAAGCTATACCGATCACATATCGACGTCTTGACAACTACTTATCGCTCATTGTTGTCTGTGGTGAGCATGTCGTTTGCCTTGTCCACCAAGGCATATCAAACTGAACTTTAATGGTTCTTAGGCTTGCTTGGAAATTCAAGTCAAGTTCTCAACGGGCATGCATTACTTGTCATGGATATCAAGGACGTCTAGCGTTCAGTTGGCACCACTGCTTCACGAGGGCGTTCTGTTGTCACCACTGCTTCACATGAATGTCCATTTGGCACCACTGCTTCACGTGGACGTCCGCCAGCGCAGGCTGCACCAGAAGGTGATGCGGTAGAAGGCGCACAGGATGACCAGGTTGAGGATCTCCGTCCAGGCGTTCTGCCCCTCGACGTCCAGGAAGCGGAGAACCTTCTTGGGCTGCCTGAAGTGGCAGTAGAACTCCTGGCAGTCGAGCGGCTGCCGGTTGAAGCCGAACATGGTGAGCACGAAGGCGGCCACGCCGCTGCGGAGGAAGGACGTCTTCATGAGGGCCGTGATGTACCAGGGGATCTGCGGCGCGAAGTCGAAGCCGTACACCGCCAGCCCCATGAAGGGCGCGATCAGCATGGGCCCCACCGCCGAGCCGTTCTGGAAGACAGACAGACAGACAGACAGACAGCGCCGTCACGTACCGGGCCCGCAGTGACAGACACACCAAGGTGACCTCTGACCTCGGTACTCACCGTGACGCTGAACACGGCCCCGATGGAGAGGCCCATCCCCTCGGCCACCAGGGAGATGAGGATGCCCGTCAGCACCATGATGGCGAACCTGTCCAGCTCCAACGGCAGCCCCGACGAGTAGTAGATGATGGCCAGGAAGTAGCTGGACAGCACCATCTGCAGGAGCAACAAAAACAATAATAATAATACGAATAACCAACAACAACAAGAGGGGGAAAGGGAGGAACAACAAGACCACCAGCAAGAGCAGCAGGTAGTCTACATTGAGGCATGCCTCACCTGGACTGGCATCTTGGAGACGCAGAGAGCGACGTAGTAGGCGTTGAGGCCGTACCACCGGTTGAAGTGCTCCTTCTTGAAGAGCTTCACGTCGTGAGGATCTGCAACAGACACGCGCGCGACGTTACGCAAACAGTCCGGCTCGGACGCCGAGTGGGTGGCCTACCTCCTCGGCGCGGCAGCCTGGAAGGCTGGGAAGAGGAGGCAGCGAATGACTGGCAAGATACTCACACGCGAGCACGGGCACCATGACGTGCGTGTAGGTGTAGAATAGCACCAGGCCGATGGAGAACTTCATGTGCGTGAAGAACTGCGAGCCGTCCCGGGCCACGTTGAAGTACAGCAACGCCACGAGGAAGGCGCAGATGGAGTGATGAATGAATTGGATGTGCAGCGCCACCTGTCCCGCCCGCACAATTCAACGTTAGCCACATTGGGACATGCTCTTACATTCGGATTTCTGTACTTTCGTTGTTGCCACTAAAGAAATAAAGCATAAAAATTCCGTAGGAATTTTATTTTTTATTTATAGTTTTGTTTACTTTGTTGTGCTCTTATTGTGCGCGGGATAAGCAATCAGCTCATGTATTTGTTTTGAATTTCAAATTGTGCCCGGCGTCCTCGTGCGATTGCTCGAATATTCTGCTCTCACTTAACGTAAACAAAAAAATATTCCGTGCTACTTGAAATCATGACATGACAAAGACTTTAAATTGTTGACAGATAGCTCTCTCTCTCTCTCTCTCTCTCTCTCTCTCTCTCTCTCTCTCTCTCTCTCTCTCTCTCTCTCTCTCACCCTGTTCCTGGAGGTCTGGAGCAGCATACGACGCAGCAGCACGAGGAACTGCACCCAGAAGGACGTTGCACAGTGGGACTGCTCTTGCCTCGGCCGCCGGGGTGGTTTCAGGTTGTTGAGATCCCCATCCCCCGCTTCCCCCGAGGAGCCGCTGCACTCGCTCACACTCTCCACGCCACCTGCGGGGCCGTCCGTAAAACAGATGAATGGTGATGGTGGGTTCACATACTTAGGAAACTGGGGCGCGTCAATTACTCTTACTCGTAAGAATACAAACCGAGTACAAACCAGCAGAGTTTGGAGCAACCAAAGATAAGAAAGTGTTTTGAAAAAATTTTCAGGCTCATCTTGAGCTTGGCGCTGATTCGAAAATGTGTTCCACTGCTTCATGATTGTCATGTTGGAGTGGGTCTTGAAATGACTTTAGTTTATTTTTATATTTTACCTTAGATTTTTGGGTTGTGTTGACTCATAATCTGTGTTTGTTTCCCCGTTTGTCTGGGAGCAGAGTGTACCCATAGGGTCTGAAGGGGAGGAAGAGAAGGGCGGTCATACACGTAGTGAGAGTACTCTGGTGGTAAGACTCATCCAGAGAATAATGGGGCCCGTTCATCAATGAGCTGATGTGATTATGAGCGTCTGCCTGCATCCAGGTGCAATGTGATAACTGAGCCTTACCTTTGTCCACAGCCTCGATGCCGCCTTCCGCAGTGCTCGTCAGCTTGCCGTTATTCGTGGCTGAGGTCAGAATCTGCACGAACTTCCCATCGGAATCGGTGAGTTCTATGACTGCAAGTGAATAGGTCTTGGTTAGGTAGTGTAAAGGTGAGGGGTCGTCCAGTAATCACCCGATCAATTTTATTTTTTAACACCCTTTCGGCTCCATTAAGACGGAATCTCAGACGGAATACGGAATTTCCTTTGCAAGAGAACTTTTCTCATTTTGCCCAAATTTTCTCGATGTCCGTGTCGTTTTTCTTTTCAAATTCTCGATCACACTGGAAATTTCTTGAAAAGTTGAACATTTTTGGCGTTTTTGAACGAAAATGTTTGCAGCAAATTTCGCAACTAGCACCGATGTTGCCAGAGCAGTACTCACGGAAGTCGGCCGGATTGTAGTGCACGGGGCAGGCGATGTGCGAGCGGGCCAGGAAGGGCACCAGCTGTCCGGGCGGCCCCTGGTAGACGCACCGTCCGCTCGCCAGCACGTACACCTGGTCGAACATCTCGAACAGGGTGGCGGAGGGCTGGTGGATCGTCAGCACGAAGGTGCGGGGGCCGTCGTGCGCGAGGCGCCGCAGCAGGCGGAGGCACTGCATCGTGGAGACATTGTCCAGGCCGCTGCAGGGAGGAGGGAGCTCTGAGTCAGTCCTGAGAGGAGCCACTCAGCCCGCCGAACTCGAGGTAGGCAACCTGGCCGCGGCGATGCGTTAGGGTTGCCTACCTCCGATGTCGCAGGCTGAAAGCATGCAATTGCGAGTGCAATGCTTTTTGATTTTATTTGGTTCGTCTTCACGATTTGTGGGTACCGTTTGTTTTCCTGTTCACTGGCACCGTCGTCTGGTTTCGGAAAGACAATCCAAGTCGACGCACACCAATAAAACAAAAGGTCACAAAAAATGTTGCACCGAAAACTATTTTCAGAACCGGACTTAATTTGATATTACAATAATTATGGTACGAAGCGCACTGTTCCATAGGGGATGAGAGCTAGGAAATCACAGCTAATTTTCTAGAGTGCAATTGTGAAAATAACTTACAAATTCAAATTGTACTTTGGTTGTAGTTTCTCCAACAGTGGAAATCTACATTAAAAGCTTCTAGATCGCGCGGTTTGTCGCCATAACTCTGAACAGGATGTAGAGAGGCTGCTTCCGTTTGGACATAGTTCTGTCCGCACGTGGAGCGGTACAGTCAGTCACCTTGGAGGGTTAGGTCGTCGAAGTCATTTTTAGGATAAAGATTTCAAAGCATCAATCTTGCACAGCTAGGAGCGGAACTCATCTGCTGTAATGATCGCTCGTAGGTCACAACCTCCAGGGACGAGGCAGCGGGTCTAGCACCACTTTAACCTGCCCCGCCCCGCAAGCCCCTCAATTTCTGCCAGGACTCCCCTCAATCAACGTCGCAAGGATACATCAACGACTGGAGTGTACTCCACACAGTGTTCTTTGGAAGTCTCGCGAGCCGGCTGGTTGCACTGACATTGCAGAAACAATCTGTCTCCGGCCTCCCACCATCTTGGGCCCCACTAATAACTGAGGGACTATCCAGCATTTAGAAAACGCTACGTACTTCAATTCAAAGGGCAGTCAAAAATAAACTTCAAGTGCGATGAATTTACAAAGCAGTCTACACTCTAAATGTCTAGGAACGTTTTTGTCCGAACTTGGTAACAATTTAAAACATAACTAGAATTAGTAACAATTTCGTTACGATGTAGAAACAATATCGTAAAAATTGTGTGGTTAAGTAGAACAAAATTGTCGCTAATTCTAGTTATGTTTAAAATTGTTATCAAGTCCGAACAAAACGTTTACTAGACATTTAGAGTGATGAGCCATTTTATTGGTACTTTCATCGCACTGGATTGACTCGTTGACGGTGGTATTACAATAATACGTTGCAGTGCTATTCAGATTGCAACGCCATAGCCGCGTACTCCACGATCGCGGGCACTTCAGTGTCAGACTTTGAGTTGAGTTGTGTTGTCGGCGGTGGTTCCTACCTGGTGGGCTCGTCGAGGAAGAAGACGGGGGGGTTGGCGACGAGCTCCAGGGCGATGGAGAGGCGCTTCTTCTCGCCCCCGGACAGGTTCTCGGTCCTGGTCGTCGCGGCGTGCAGCAGGCCGAGCTTGGCGAGGATGTCGCTGATCTGCGGCCACAAGAGATGGATAGGCGCGGTGAAATACAGCACCGAACGGGCATTAGTCGATTACAAAATCACGTGCATAGAATAATATGCTCCAAGGTGAGCCACTTATTTCAATTTCATGGATCTCGCTCATCAGAATGTACGAAATGGATGGTCGGAATGCAGCAAATTTTGCGCACTTGTCACCTAGTGTTGTGTCATTTTTAGCAAAGAAGTGGAATATGGAATGTTGCTATCCACGCTGCTAAGAGCACAGATAATTTAGAGTTCAGGGTTGTCTACCTTCTGGATTAGCGCCAAACCTGGGATCCGCCTTAAAGATCACGCAAATACTGCGTCGGATGTATTTTCGTTTAATGACGTCTACAGACCATGGTGATTTTCCCCGCAGTATTTTCGGAAAGGTTGGGGTTGGGTTGAGAATGCGTTGCCGGCGGCATGTTGCATGTCCGCATACCAGGCTTACCGGCAGCCCGGGAAGCCAGGCAGCCCGGCCGGCAGCCCGACGGGCAGGGCAGAGACGAGACGAGTGGACAACTACGACCTTGGGCTGACGTGGGGCTAGCTTAAATGTTAATTGTTTTGAAGGAACAATTCGTGAAACAGGCACGGACAAAGCTGACAAAGCTATCCGTGTGGCTGTAGGGGTCAACACGGGCAGTAACTCCGTGAACCAGGATTCCATTTCGTATTCCATAACAGTGGGCTTCCGTTTTCAGTTTATGTTTTAGAGCTTACCTAGAGTCAGTACGGCTGCTCAAGGCTAAAGCCGATGTAACCTATTCTTATGATTGTACAGCACTACTTCTTGTGCTTTTAGAACTCCTGTTGCTCTGTTAGTTCAAGTCTCTTACATTCACACGCTGACCGCCGTATGACAGTTTGTCGCACGTTTCTCCGCGTGTGAGGCGAAAGTCATACGTTTCTTCGCGTATGACAAACCAAAATTCACACACGTAGAAACGTGTGATAAAATGTCATAACACGGTAGCTAGTGCGTGAATGTCATACACTTGAGTTCAGAGGTAGTACTTATTTAGAATCTTTACAATACAATGCTCGAGCACTTTTAATGGGAGTTAGGCTTCAGACTTATCTTTGAACCTACATAACCTACATAACATACAGTGGCAAGCGTGACTGCCTTTAGTCGTAACTGATGGCAGACACGGGGCAGGCATAGGTTGCCTGGGGTCGCCGGAAGGATGTCTTCAACTCAGGCCCGAACACCTTAATTTTGATGGTGATGGACAAAATAACGCGATTCCAGGGTAGTCCTGGGACTGTGTGGGGTCGCGAATATGGCGCACTCACAACGAAATTCGGGGTCGCGGAAAATTTAGGAGATCACTTTTGAAATGGGTTGACAACCGCGCTGCTTCAGCCATTAAATTACGGTTAGCACAAGTATATTGAACACATTCAGTGCCTGCGGTACTTTTGGTACTTTAAGCACTTTTTAAACTTGCAGTAGTTTTAGTTGATACTATGTGTGCACTCACTATCCTGAGCCGCTCGGTGCGGCCCGTGCCGGGGGGCAGCTTGAGCTGTGCGGACACCATCATGAGCTCGTGCACGGTGAGCAGCGGCTGCAGCAGGTCCTCCTGGGTGATGTAGCAGGCCGACTTGCGAAGCGACGCGTTGTCTCGCCGGCAGCCGTTCACCATCAGGGCGCCCTCCACACCCCGCGTCCTGCGGCACAAGGGGTCCATTAATGAGGAGCACTGATAGCGAACCCAGCGCGCGGGGTATCGATAGTTCCTCCCATCAGGCCGCCCTCCACGCCCCGCGTCCTGCGGCACAAGGGGTCCATTAATGAGGAGCACTGATAGCGAACCCAGCGCGCGGGGTATCGATAGTTCCTCCCCTCTCGCAGTTCAACTCGCTGCTGGGTACACGGGACTACGACGTAGCGCCCAAGGCTTTATTATGGCGGCACTAATGATAAGGTTGGGCAACCCTTTAAGAGCGCGGCGCGGCGGGGCGGGGCGGGTCGGGGCGGGGCGGGTCGGGGCGGGGCGGGGCCAGGTGCGCTGCTGGTAATTTGGATCCAATCAGATTGGTGATTGCTTCGCGTTTGTCAGCCTGACAGCGGCAAGCTGCGCTATTGAGGTCCTGAGGGAATACAAGCGAGTACCCACCGTACCCTCAGAACCGCATACTTGAAAACTAGGGTCGCACCTTGGTGGCACATTATTAGGCAGGACGAACTGTTCAAGGTGTCTTTTTCTTGCAGGGTTTTTCACGTCCGCGTGGTTCGAATCTGGTGATTCGGAGCGCTTGATCAGACCGGGCTACACTACCGTTTCTCGACGTTGCGTTGAAAATACACGGACCAGTTCCAAAGCCTTGCGGTTCCTGCCCGCCTTTCGTCATCTGTTTATTATTGAGTGATTAAAGTAGTTCCTTACCAAGGCCAGACTTTCAACCCGAGGACGAAACTCACTGTGACGCGACGCTTCGAAGTGAGCAGACTGGACTGCTCAGTCTGGTTCCCAAAATATTGTTCCTCCGTCAAAGCCTTGTTTAAAATTTCTTGAAGATCTTTTGAGCTCGGTATATCCTGATTTTCCCTAGTGAAACGTTTGATTTCTAGTGAGTTCTAACGAAACGTCCCCGTATTTCTCTTGTTTTGAAATAGGAATTCGTCTTCTTTCTTTTCTTTTTATTTCCCCCTCCACCTTGCCCTTCGCCGCCGTCGTAAAGGTCGAGGGGGGTCCCTGGCCGCGTGAGACAACCTGGCCTGGTCGCCTCGCGCCGCGGCGGGGCAAGGCGGGGCAAGGCAGGGTATGGGGAAGCCCCGCGAGAAATAGATCATCGAATCGACGTCAACGTCAACACTTCATCGATTTTCGGGACAAAAGCATGTCGTACCGACGCCGAATTTGGACCGATTGAAGTGGCTGACGTAATATTTCTCGGTGGAAGGGGTCCAGGAGGGCCAGGCCGCAGGGCGCCACTCGGGCAGCTGGCAAACATGAATGAGCCGCTGCACCCCCCATTCCTCTTCCCCCCTCCCCCCTCCCCTCCCCCTCCTCCCCCCCTCCACCCCTCCTCCCCCATCCTCCCCCATCCTCTCCCCTCCTCCCCCCTGCTCCCCTTTCCTCCGGCTCCTTCTCCTCCGGCGAGGCACGCGGTGAGGCAACACGCTGGGCGCCAAATGCACGAGGTGAGGAGCGGTGGTCATCACACGTAAGTGGCGTGGCGTGGCGCGGCGTGGCATGGCGTGGCGCGGCGCGGCGCGGCGGGACTGACTGTGTAACATCTCCGTGATTTCCAGCGGTAACGCGACTGGCTCGTGTGTTGGCTCACCGGGCCGGCCGGGGCAGGGGAACGCTACTGGCACTTAGGACGCAGGAAATTCATTCCGGCCGCTGGCTACAGAGGTCGCTGCCAGGCCTTTCATTGCGAAGTTCAAATTCCTGAAGATATTCCACCCTCGTGCTCCCAAACCCTGCAGGCTGGTCTCACCTGCTCTTATAAGGAGGAACAAACTGCTGCAGGCTGGTTCTGGAGCGGTGTTTTCCGCGCTCAAGTTGGTACGACGCGCGATGAATACACGCGCACTATTTAGCGTGCTTTGATCCCCAACCTTAGGTTATTGAATACCCCCCCCCCCCCCCCCCCCCCCCCCCCCCCCCCCCCCCCCCCCCCCCCCCCCCCCCCACCACCACCACCACCACCACCCACCACCCACCCCCACACAAGGGCATTACTATCCCCTTCATTTGGCGTGCTTCGCTCCTTATCCTGGTTCATTGACCACCCTCCTAGCCCCAAGTGTTTGACCGCGAACGACCGTGAATTACAAACACGGAACTTAAAGAGCTGCTCGCCGTGTGGGGAGAATACAGATCGCAGTGTCCAGGTCAGGTTTGCAGTGGCGGGCCGACCGCGGTGGGAAAGGGGGGGGGGGGGCATTGTCGTCGGGACTGGTCCGTCTCCGTGTTTTGGCGGAGGGGCCGCATTTTAAAATGTTTTGTCGTTTTAGCCTCTCTGAGGGCCTCTTACGTGCGTCCGGACAGCGCGTTGAGCAGCGTAGTCTTGCCGGCTCCCGAGGGACCCATGATGGCGGACAGCTCCCCCGTCCTGAAGCGTCCCGAGACATCCTTGAGGATGGTGGGCGGCTGCTCGCCTGAAACTCACAACAGAACAGTCAGCGATACTCCTCGCTCCAGGGAATTTCAATGCCATGCGAATGAAATAGACCAGCGAGCGCCGAGACAGCGGCCAGCGGACCCACAACGAATGATTCGTTCCTTATTGTGAAGTCTTGGCTGTTTTACGCTGTTCTGTTTTGGATAAAACTAAGACGGGCAGATAGAATCTCGTGACACATTGACTGTTCGAGAAAAAGAACTTGATACTGTTGCAAGAAAAGACGAAGATCAGCTTAATTTTTTCTAGAAGAAGGTCCTATTTTCGATGTATACCTGGGAAAATCGTGGTAAATCTGTTCAGGGTGAAAGAAGACAAACAATAAGCTTTCCATCTTGAGCTCTAGTGTTTGTGCGACAGTGCTTGAGCACCATTTGAGCCTCAACATGAGCTCCAGTGTTTGAGTCCCAACTTGAGCCCCGCGCCCCGCGATGTGCTCGCGACTCGCTGGATTGTCATATTGTTGTGGTACAGATCAACGCGAGGCTCATATTGGGGCTCAAATACTCGGGGGGCTCATAACGGTGCTAAAGAGCTTGGCTCTGAGCTCTTTGAAGTAGCTCACATTGGGACCCTATGGGATTGTCCCACCACTTCGCTTACTGTTAAACTGGTTAAACGCGCAGTGTAGTATTACACCAAATTATTAAAATTTCAAAATATACTCAAATTTTTGAGAAAGTAATTCACGGCATTAATGGTTATCGGTATTTCTTGCTGCCAGAGTTCACATTTGAACACATAGGTCTATAACAAGCTTGTTGTCAGGGAGCTCATATTTAAACCCATGGTCGTCACGTTGGGCTTGCCGAAGTTTGGAACCCATGGCAACCACGCGGGCTTGCTGGTCAGCGGATAGTGCGTACCGTAGTCCGACCTAGTCACAAGACATGGACAATAAGGTCGTATCCATACCGTCGCTTTTCCTGGTCTATTTTTAAAGGAGACGAGGATATCATCACCCGATGAGTGGATGGAAGTGGTTATTGCTGCGGACCCTCGTGCGGACCCGTGCGGACCGCCGACAGCCACTTTCCTGCACCTGACACAGAGCAGAGACTTCTTCTTTCCTTGTGTGTCGCGGTGCGGCAGCGCGGCTCATGTTATTGCGTTATTGCGTCGGCAGCGCACCCAGTGTGAAAGTTCCATAGCATGACAAATTTATCATAACTTTTCAATTTGTTTTTTGCATGATTATATGTCCGGGGACGTACTCGTCAATTTCAGTGAGTGTCTTCTGAAATTTTCGGGCGAGTGCGGACAAAATACTGGAGGCCGTGAGGAAATCAGGAGGAAGAGGGGACAGGGATAGGCGACGGGAAATGGGTGGGTCGGGCGAGCGAACGGCATGAGCCTGGTGAGACGTAACACCCTCCTCCCTCCTCTCCTCTCCTCTCCTCTCCTCTCCTCTCCTCTCCTCTCCTCTCCTCTCCTCTCCTCTCCTTCCTCCACGCAGCCTCCCTACGCTGCATTCCCTCTCCCGGCGCCCTGTGCGTTGACACAGCACACCTCTCCCGTGTACCCGCCGCGCCGCTAAATGTACTCTACGCGCTGCAGTAATCACACCTTGATCCAGTTCTCATCGTGCTGGAACCTCATGACCCCACTGCGGAGCAACGGTTCTGACCCCACTCAATGACTCTAAGTACTGAGTCCAGGCGTATGTATCGGGTTCGAATACCGTCGTTGCCGAAGCTGTCCGACTTTCTCACTCTGCGTGCGTGTCAACAAATCCCGTCAATAAGGGCATATCGCCTAGCGGCCAGACGGCGATTTTGGTTAAGTTTTGTGAAACGTTGGTTAGATCGTTTCTCAGCGTCACTGAGCAGATTGGTCCTCGTTCAGGCCTTCACTGTTAGCAAACTGTTGTTGATTTTCAACAAACTGTTCAGATTGATCTAAGTCGACAAATGTTCCCATTGCTCAGTTTGCAAACTTCCGTAGTAAATTTCCATTAGTCTTCTAAATCCATGAACAAAAATTTGAAAGTTAGCAAATTTACTAGCCTTTGACAAAAATAAGCAAATGGAAAATGTGTAAATTTACGACGTATGAGTAGGACACTACTTTCAACACACATCCTTCAGAAATTTTGAAGAATGTGTATCAAGCTGAGTCGTTTTATCGTTCACATTTTCCTTGACGCTATACGATTTGCTTGAGCGAATCGAAATAAGGTGTCGATGAATCAACAAGCAGCGGGTCGAGCCCGCCCGGCTCGGCTCGGCTCGGCTCGGCTCGGCTCGGCTCGGCTCGGCTCGGCTCGGCTCGGCTCGGCTCGGCTCGGCCCGGGGGTCACAAGTCGTGAGAACGTCTACTACAATAGGCGGTATGAGAGGTCCCCGGCGGAGCGCCCCAGGGGAGGTCCGCGCACAGCGGGAGGGGACCAGGCGTGACACAGTCGTTCACTATGTCAACGCTCTAATTACAAAAACTTCGAACGTGGCAAAGAAGAGGGAAAAACACGTGACAGTAGTGGAAATTGTCTCTGGGTGATTAGTAATGCCATTGCCGTGACGTTCTTTCTGCGCGAAATGCTCTAACAAGGCGTAGATTCGAAGTCGAGCGTACCGATATGTAAAGTCATTTGTCAGTTCTGTGTCTGACTGTGAAGAAACAGTCGTCGTTTCGACATGTTGTTTTATGGTCAACGTACTCAATTTCGTGTTGACGGATTATTTTTTGTTGCTCTATCGCGGACGATGAACGCAAATAATGAAAGCAAAACCGATTAGAGAATGCATTTACAACCATGTTTTCCCTTCTTTTGAATCTTTTTCAGCAATTGTCACAATTGAAACCAGGAAAATTGCGTTTTAGGTCCAAGAGAAAGAGTACCGAAGAACAATGTCGATCTAGCTGGACCCCCGGCTCGCCCGGCCCGCCCCCTTTGCACAGGACGCTGCTCTTACCTCTGAATCTCCAGGTGCGGGGAGTGAATGATAAGTTGTGGAAGTTGATATCCATGATGCGGTGCTGCGATGTAAATCCAGTCACACTCACTCACTCACTCTCTCTCTCGGACACTCTCATCTTGCCGCGCCGCGCCACGCCACGCCACGCCGCCACACTGCCGCTCTGGTCGAGACGGAGACTGGAACTGACTACCGCACCGCGCCGCACCGCCACGGCAGGGGCACTTCACCTCACAGCGGCCCGCGGCGG
The DNA here is from genome assembly GCA_902196195.1 of Aptinothrips rufus. Classification (NCBI taxonomy): domain Eukaryota; kingdom Metazoa; phylum Arthropoda; class Insecta; order Thysanoptera; family Thripidae; genus Aptinothrips; species Aptinothrips rufus. The sequence goes on from CABIKL010001687.1 coordinate 14,401, forward strand.
TGCTCGGCGGGCCGCACAGGCATGCCCGCCCTGCCCGCCCTGCCCGCCCTGCCCGCCCTGCCCGCCCTGCCCGCCCTGCCCGCCCTGCCCGCCCTGCCCG
>CABIKL010001688.1:0-14498 GCA_902196195.1 Aptinothrips rufus
CCCCCCCCCCCCCCCCCGGGCCTCGAAGTCACCGGGGGCCCCACCGAGGGTCCTCTGCAGAGCTGGAAACTAACGAACTACTGGTACAAACGTGGGGGACTGGAATGTCTTTGCGGTACTGTAAAGGAAATTACCGGTTTTGGAGAGCCCTTCCCGCGGAGCAGGGGGGAAATAACATTAGTTTCGGCATTTTTGTGGTTCATTTTGAGAGCTAGATCAGGACACTCTTAAGTGTATTTCTACATAATGCTCAAATTGAGTCGTAAAACGTCCGAAACTGGTACTACTGCACCCCAGTTTCTCGTAGAGGCCTTCCAAGACTGATATTTTGTTGACGAGCCGATCCGTGAATAAAGTATTCCGAACGGAATCACGACTTCCGGCTTCCAACTTCCACGACCGACGCAACTCCACGGCCCCGACGACGGGGCGCTCCGCAAGCACGCCGATTGGCTGCGGGTGACGTCATCCACAGCCAGCCAGCAATCGATAAGAGCCGTGTTCAATTTGAGAAGCCAGGGCGGGGGCGGGGTGGGGCGGCCTGGGATCAGGTACTGTGAGTGCAGTAAGCGAAGCGAGAGAGTATGGACGCCTGGTCGGGTCGGCTCAACTGTCAGCGACCCCTGAGGCCGCCCCTCCCCGCCCCGCCCCGCCACGCCCCGCCAGGACAAAGCGCAGGCACACACCGCGTTGGATGCTGAGCATGCTGGGCTGGGCTCACAGCACTAGAGAGCCTCAAAGCGGAGAGAGTGGCCGTCAGGTAAGGATTATCTGACTTTACGACCAGTGATCATGTCGTCATCGTCATCCTCGCGGCGTGGTGCAATAGCCTATCGGTCGCAGCGCACGCGACACTCGAGCGTCTGCACGCCGCAAAACATCAAGGAAACTTCTACGGCCGATTGTCGGTGACAAGCTTGATTCGCGAAATTACAACTACAGTTCTCTTAGTTCAGTGAGTAAAATTACCAATAATTCAGATCGCTGTGTCTCAAGAACAAATTTGTTCGTGTGCAACACATTTTCTTACTCTCATAACGCCTCGCTCCATGGAGAGAGTCCCTTGGTTTCCGACCCTGGTGGGGGTTGTCACCGCCACATGAGGTGTCTAGAGGTGTCTGTAGGCTTGAGAGAAGCTGTAGGCACGACTCCGAGCCCCAAGCTCTCAACAAGCCAAACCAATAGGGTATTCCAAGGAAGGTCTGAACCGGAAGAATGAAGAAGAAGACAACTTCCACTGGCAGGGTAAGAGGAGCGAGGTGGGGTGTCAGGTTCGCGGCGGCTCGGCGTTATCTCTTGCATTGCCAGTGGCAGTTGTCTTCTTCATTCTTCCGGTTCAGACCTTCCTTGGAGTACCCTATTAACAAGATCGTCATTGTTAAGCGTATTAACAAATTTGTTCATAACACGGTCAATTTTGTTCATAACACGGACAGATTTGTACATTCACGACAGTTTGGAGGGTTGATATCGTCAACTCGGACCAGAAAGAGTGCTAACTCGCCCAACGCCGATCACAACGTCGTAGGTCATTTCCCGCTTCGCTCTGCGGCGGCATGGCACCGCGAGGAGCAGCGCACGCCACGCCACGTCAGGTCTAATTTTACTGGGAGGAAGGGAAGGAAGAAGAGTAGCAGGCCAGCCGGCACCAGCAGCTGGCTACCCGCCGCGCCCCGCCCCGCCCCGCCCCGCCAGCGAGGAGGCCGGAGCACGTGCGTGCAGAGCACAGCACCTCACCTCTCTGTGGAGCACCCCCACCCCACCCCTTCCCCTTGCATCCCATCTGTCTGATATAAGACCCCGCGGGGGGACAAAGAAAGGAGCTGCCATGTTGATCCGAACTGCACCACCCCACCACCCCGCCCCGCCCCGCCCCGCCACTCGCAGAGCAGCGCACCGCACAGCACGGTACAGCAGCAGAACAAAGAGAGGGCGAGCAGACAGCAAGCTGGGCTCAGCAGGCCGACAGACACGTCTGCCCTGCCCTGCTCCAGACACCGGGTCGGGTCGGCAAGGCCGGGCGGGGCGGGGCGGGGCGGGGCGGGGGCCCGCTCAGCCCACCAAACCTCACCTCACCTCGCCGGTCGCCCAGCCGCCCGCCCACCGGGGCGGAGTCCTTTAGGCCGTTTCATTGCGAATTCGAACCGAATGTGACAGCATGGCAACACTGCGGCTCACTTCACTTAGGCCCTTCCCTTCTCTTCCTTCCTTCCTTCCTACCCGCCGGATGGGGCAGGCCGGGGCGGCGTGGCGTGGCGCGGCGCGCCTAGCTCGTACCCACGGATAGTCCCATGATGGCCCATCAGCTGATCGCCGCCAGCCGGCAGTGTCTGTACTCATCCGCGCCACGCGAGGAAACGACTTTCCTTCCTCATTAGGCTGGGAAACAACAAACCACTAAACTTGGAGAAATATGAGTTGGAGGGGCCTAAGCAGGCATAAGTCGTTCGTTCCCGAGCCTGGTTCCTCCGGCTCCAGACGTAGCGCTGGACGGAATAGTACTGTTGAGGACTGGGCGGGACAAAGAAAAGGGTCAACGACAGCAAGTTATCAGCACGGAACGCCCGCTGGCACTCGCGACAAAGTACTGTCCAGTCGATGACAACTCGGGAGTGTCCTGGACCCGCGCCTGCCGGTCCTGGCCGCGGCCGCCAGATCAGATCCTACCTGGGCGCACTGCACGCTTGAGTGCCAACACCTTTCTCTCTCCAGACCAGACGAGCGTTTTGTCTTGTCCTCTCTACCCGCCCCGCCCTGCCCCGCCCCGCCCGGCTAATCCGTCCGGACCCCACCCACGGGCTACACGGGGTACCCCGGCCCGGCTGCGCTGCTCCGACCCCACAGACAACTGCCTCCCACGCGGGCCTGCAGTCTCCAGTCACGTCGCATCCAGGACACCGGAGACATCTCGGTATAGTGCACTTCCGGAGGTGAGACTTTACACTCCATGAGATCATCCGTACACTGCATCTGCAGTATACCACGTGGCCCTCCAGCACAAAGGACATCCTGCCACGGCGGCAATCCCTCCCCGAAGTGTCGCAACGTTGCGAATGAGCACACCGCGCCGGGAGGTCCGGTATAGTCCACCTAAAAGTAGCGTTCAGGTTCACCCCGCTAATCGCACGTTCCACGCGCCGGGTCCCGACTCTGTACTCCCAAACGAACTATACCCCGGCTGAATAAAGCACGAAGGCCGGGCCGGGCCGGCCGGCAGGTAAAGCGTTCTCGACGCAGGCGGCTGACCAACACGCCGGCCGTGCTCTCACCTGCCCCCCCCCCCTCCCCCTCCCCTCACGAGTGCCTTGTCCTCGCCGTCCAGACCGACGACTGCTCTCCGGGCGCAGCCAGCCCGTCCCACCCACGCCTGCAGACGAGCCAGGAAGAAATTCATAGGAAGGAAATAATAATAATAAACAGCCCCTGACCATCCCCACGCGACTGCTAAACAGTTGACAGTCGAGTGCGAAAGTGGCATGTACACTGTAAGAATTATAACTTGCATCGACGAGCGTCGTCCAAGGTTACGATTGTCGGGTCCTTCTGACGATGACAGAGCTTGGCTCTGCCCCCAATCCCCCCACCCCAAGCACGCGCGAAGGGGAAGTTAAGACCCCCCGTGCCTCGCACGCGAGTCTGACGTGACGCAACGCCCGAGCGCCGTGCGTCACCGCACCCCGGCAAGCTGCTCAGTGCTCACTCCACCTCATGTCATGTCATGTCCAAGTCCAGACCAGCCGTGTTGTGGGCACGCCACGCCGCGCCGCGCCGGTATGACAACGTGCAAACAGATCACAGAGCAGAGCAGCTAGAGCTGTCCTGTTCGCGCACCAGAGCAGCAGCAAGCATCAGGCGATACGGACCACTTCACATCCCATTCCCCTTCCCGCTGCCCTGCCCTGCCCTGCCCAGCCCTGCCCTGCCCAGCCCTGCCCGACCGAAAAAATAAAATAAAGACAGCCACTGCCACCAAAGAAGCAGCAGATCTGGGCCAGTACTTCCCGACGGACCAAAACGGCAGAGTAATGGCTCCATGCAAAATGTCGGCTCCACTCCACTCCGCACTCCGCCGAGCAGACCCGAGCCGAGCCGAGCCGGCCTCTGCCCCCTGCCTGCAGCCCGTGCCATGCCATGGCTGTCCCAACTCATGTCAACAATCACCCGGCATAAACAAAGGAGACGCAACGGCGTCACTCCCCGTGAACTGCACTAACACCTCTTGAACACAGCTCTCTGTTCAGACGCCGGGTCGTCAGCCGAACAGCCCCCCAGGCTCGAAAACACCACCGCAAGGACGCACTTGGGGCAACCATAACCTAGCTTCACGGCACGAAACAAAGGGACACTCGATTTCACATCGTTTTCACGCTTACCACTCCCTCCTCGGGCTGCAGAGGGTTAGAACACAAGTCTGGGGTACCAAACTACTCGCCCAAAACACTAAACAAACTCACACAATCACCAATAAACACTGCGAAATACGGACGAGCGCCTAGGACAAGAGATCAGCACCAAACTCGCGCGCCAACTGAGCTCTGTCTCGGTCGGTCTCACTCTCTCACTACAGAGCTGGAGCGGTGGGGAGGGGAGGAAGGCGCGCGGGGCGAGGAGGTGGGGTGCGGTGGGGCAGGTGGCAGGGAGGGAGAGGGGAGCGGGACGGGGAGCGCGCGGCTCAACTGTTCTGCTGCTGCTGCTGCCCTTACTACCACCGCCGCACGCTGGCTGGCGCTACTGCTACCACTGCCGCCGCAGACTGAAGTCCCCCTCCCCCGTCGTCCGGGGCATGGAGCCGCGCGGGGGGGGGGGGGGGGGGAGGACCTTCTTAGCTGCCCTTCTTTCGAACGGCCTGGAACGGCGCTAAATTTCGCCAGAGTTTTCAGCGCACAGAGAGGCATCCTCACCATTGAAAAGTTTGCAATACTTGAGAAGTCAGAAATGCACTTGCCGTTTACTGTAAGAGTTACTGACGGATGCTGAAATTAAGCATTTATCAGATTTTCTTAATGAGTGCTCCGAACCTCGAACTGATTATTTTTTTGTAACGTGTTATGTGTTTAAAATGATAAATTCCCGCACTATCCAAAACTCGAGGTCTCTATACTGCCAGGGTCCTGAGCATAGACACGCTTGGCGGCAGAGTTTTGCGAGAGTTTCGAGGATTTCTAATTAGTTGCGCATCATACAGGTACAGAGTTCTTTTCTTTTGTTCACGATAGTGCTTCCAGCGCGGCGAGGTGCGGTACGCGGCGATGGTTTGACGCTGTGCGCTCGCCTTACGGCTGGTGACCGTGACAGAGAAACCACCCCTTGCTTCCTCCCTCCCTCCCTCCCTCCCCCTCCCCGCCGGCCCGTTCCTCCGGTTCCTCCCTCCCTCGCCAGCCAGCCTCCCCCTCCCCTTTACCACCCCCCGGCCCTGGCTGCTCCCTCCACGGGGGGCGCGCGCAAAGTACTGCACTGCGTATTTTGGTTTTCGCAGCTTCCCTCCCGCTCCACCCCTCTCCCCCCCCCCCCTTTCCAACGCGTGCTGCTGCGCCGCGCTACGCCACGCCACGCCGGAGGACAATGCTAAGCGGCTAGGGCTGTCAGAGGTCCAGCTGTTGGTAATCCGTAACCCGATTCCCAGAGGCTCTGAAGCGGCATGATAAACAAGCTGCGACCAATCGAAATGATTCAACCGGTAGGATCTTGCAGTGTGATGAATTTTGCGGCCAGAAGCGATTCAATCCAATGCAATGCAATTTTACATAGGTTTGACTTTCGCACTATCTCCGGTAGGGAAGAAGATCATTTGATTTGCATCGAGGATGGTTTGTCGGGAGACGTGGCAACGCAGCCGAAGGAACGACGAACAAGTCATCGATAGGCAAAATACTGGTACTTCTGCGAAGGGATCTGGTCTAAAGGTTGGTCCCCCTAAAGGTCACTGACTGCTGAGCACAGCTGCCATCCCCCCCCCCCCTCTCCGCCCAGAGCAGGGTGCCTCCGCAGCGCAGCGCACGGGGAGGAGAGGAGAGGAGAGGGCTGCAGATGGGATTACTAGCGTGCAGCCTCCAAAGACAACGCTTGGGGATGTCACGTTTTGATTCGAAGAAAGAAGTCGATTTCAGAGACATCACACCCTCGTTTCGAATGTAGTGCTCAAACAGACCGGACACGTGAGGACCATCCCGTTACATCTGACACCCTAGCGAATTGGCTCTTCACCTTTCCGGGCTTGGCATGCATGCATGCTTTCTGTTCAATTGTTCATAGAGCGAAGCGTCGTCTGCTGATATCTAATTTCAACTGTTCATACAGCAAATCGTCGTCCGCTCGGATCTAATTTTAACTGTTCATAGAGCAAAGGTTCGTCTGCTGGGATCTACAGTAATTTCAACTCACGTCAGGACTTTGTAGCTTTTCAAGCGCTCGCTCACCTGAAACATAAAGTACAGCCAATGTCAGAGTATATAGTTAGTAGCTTCGCCGAGTATAGCGACAACCTATGCTTTTCAAGGGTCTGATGTCATACATAACAAAGTGACCAGGACAGCGGCCACGCCTCTGGACCTGGGCGCAGCTGTGGAGAGGACCCCTGTGTACTCGGAGGAGGGGGAGGGGAGGAAGGAACACACCCCTCGCCTCGCCTGGCTTCGGAACGTGCCCGCGACGATCCCCCGACCAGCGTACCGCGCCGCGCCGCACCGCATCGCGCCACATCGCGTGCTCGTGGCGTGGCGTGGCGTGGCGCGAGTCGAGAGAGCAGACAGCTAGTGCTGCCGCGCAGCCCGGGGGGTGGTGCGGCAGACACGGAACTACCCTAGTGTCTCTGCCGCATGGTGTAGCGCCGCCACCCTCTCCCTCTCCCTCTCGCAGCCTCCAACAGTTTCACCGTAACGTACTGAAGACCTGGATTTCCAGGTCTGTCCTTCGTGCTACTTCGCATAGGCACGGTCAAGACCAACGCGCGTAAAGAAATAGTTACTGTACTCTTCGATCATAGGTGGGGTTTTCATGTAATTGGTAGTACGATCACTCGAGCTACTCTCGTACGCAAATACTTCCCCGTTCAGCTTGAGCAGGTAATGTCAGGCCCAGGGGTTATCTCAAGGATGTGGAATTCAAAGATTGGGAGGTCGCGGTGGCTAGGATTATGCACGCCTCAAATACAGTCGAATCCATTCGCTATGAAATAGCGGCCCAAAGCCACCTGAATTGATCAAACTCTGTCGGGCGTGGGAAAGAACGACTGTGTACAGTACTATCGTCTTCAAAGAGCTAAACCTTTGTCACCTCATGTTTCGCCGTCGTAAGTCGCAAACCAATGCTGACCCACCTTACTCCACGAGCAGAACACGCAAGGCAAATAGAGTTCAGGTGAAAAATAACAGGATTCCACGATCTGATTGTTTTGGCGATCACAGTCAGCGGGTAGGGCACCTCGCTGTCGGCGATAATCCTCACATCACCACGTGCCAAACTCTGCGGGGCTTCCCTTTTCGTTTCCCGAACATCGAGCAGGCCGTGCATTAGGGGCATCAGTGCGGCGGTGCGAGACAGGTCGCGCTGTCTGCACGAGAAGTCACTTCATTAGCAGACGCTTCAGCAAGGCGGTGCCCGTCTCTCCCCGTCCTGCGCCGTGGAGGTGAGCCAAACCGGCTGCGGGTAATCGCCTCTTTTTCTTGGCCCGCCTCATAAAAAGAGATCGAAAGTTCAGTGGGTTTGATTTGACTTGATTACTCGCTCCCATTCCTGCCGGAGTGTGCCCCGTTCACCCGAAAGCTATTCATTCAGTAACGACCCCCCTCCCCCCGACCCCTCGTCCACCCTGGTAAGCCCGTTCCGGCCGCCACGCCCCGCCACGCCACGCCATGCCTCGTCGACACCACGGGCCACGGCGGAAGAGACACTATGGCTTCCCTTGCTGACCGCACCATCTGCATGTTACAGTACCCACGCCACGCATTGACGTCACACTTTCAATTCAATTATCCATTCAAGTTCGAATAAGAGAGGATCATCTTTGGGATAGTCACTATGGGAAATTCGACCCCATCCGGCTGAGTCCCTCAGATTGGGCGCGGTATCTGTGGGGTTGGAGGTGTTGCGGTAGTTGTTTCCCCCGGGCCTTCAGGTTGCTCGGTCCCGCGAGGCCCGTACGGCAACGAGGGCTTTCACACGCACTGGCTCGGCCCGGCAGGGCGTGGCGTGGCGTGGCGTGGCGTGGCGTGGCGGGGAGTGGCAGGGCGTGGCTCTAGGGCGCGTCCCTCGCCCTTCCAATCACGGTGCATGCAGCGTGTCGTGTCATTGTAGTCACGCCACGCCATACATACCCCGCCACAAGTGGACTCACTCGTCCCGCGAAAGAAACCCGAAGTGCGCATCCGAAAGGATAAAACCGGAAAGTGCGTTAGACATCGTATGTCGTGCGAACAGCTCAGTCTCGAGTACTTCGAGCAGCTCATGCTCGCTCACTTATTTCAATCTTACTGTGCTCAAAAATGAATTACTAGAAAGTTGAGCGTGCTGCTTGTTCGACCTCGAGCCAGCACCTGACATGCCATTCCTAAACAGGTAAACCTATGTCGAGGTGGACGGCCCTGTCTACGTTATGGATTGACCAATCCTAGCTCAAAAATACTGCATACAAGCATACATAACTGTGCACAAAATTGGCCATATCTAATCACAATTTTCTCCAAATTGTTTGCTAAAGTACTATTTTTGTGCCAGACATTAGACTTTCTGCGTACTTGCGGACAATTTTTGCCTGTACTCTTATGTATAAAATTGTGATTAGTTATGTATGCACATACAAAACCCACAACATTTTGCACAGGAATCATGCACAAAATAGTCCACAAGGAAGTACAATTTAGTAAAAATATTTTCTTTCATCACAATTGAATTGTCCTAGAAATTCTGGGGGAAAAGTACATCTACAATTTAGAGTGTAAAAGGAGATCGGACTTTCAGCGATATCCAAGGGAAGTCTCTGTCATTCCGACAAGGCGGAGCTATCGAATGGGACAGGATGACCCGAGGAGGGAGAGGAAGGGCGAGCAGAGGAGAGGAGGAGGGGGTTGCCAGGAGAGGAAGGGAGCAGGGGAAGATGAGAAGGAGGGGAGGGGAGGGGAGGGGAGGAGAGGGCAGGTGATAATTACCGCGAGGGAAGGAAGGCGAGCAACGCGTCGAAGTTCTCTGCAAGCCGTTCTGCTAATGAAATTCTTGCTCGTCCAAGTTTGACAGTGCAGAGGCCCGCTAGGCCTGCCCGGCCCTGAAAAACCAACCGCTCCCTCTGTCTGTCCGCAGTACAGCGGCGCAGCGCGGTCCGCAGTCCTTGTCGACCTTGTGTTCTTATTCCCAACTTCTCCAGTTCGAACTGACAATAAGGGTTCGGAGAGCACTATCACGACCAAAAGAAAGCAAGCTGCTTCACATTTCCTTGTGTAAATAGCTTCGGAGAGAGCATCGAACGCAGAACCCTTCTCTCTAAAAAGCACACTTACCTAACCTAACCTAACCCAACCTAACCTAACCTGTCGCACGAGAAAGAGTTTCATTGCGAAAGCAAATTGAGGGGACTCGCACAAGTAGTATTGTTTGTTACTTCGTTAGCTATGGTTGGACTGGGGACTAGGGACTGGGGACGAAACTACCTAACCTCGCCTACGGTTAGCAAGCCAGCTCGGGAGGTGTGCTTCCAGAGGCAGGAAGGAGTTAGATCGCGTGGGCCAGTGAAGAGGGGCCGAGCTGTTCAAGAGCACGCTCGAGAACCTCACGATCGAGAGCACGCGCGTATGACGGCTTGTCCCGTGCTCTACGTCACCCGAAGCGATTCTGGATGCGGCCACGAGGAAAAAGGGGGGGGGGGGGGGGGGGGGGGGGGGGGGGGCGAGAGTGAGAGGGAAATGAGCTTGATGTCCGAAAGATGCAGTACCCTGACCTTACATAAAAGTGCTATCTGGATGGACATAACCTGCCCAATGGCACCTCCCTGGTACGCGCCCCGACCCGCCCGCCTTTACTATCGAACAGCCCCGGTGCTGATACTGCCCTTGATAAGGGCTCTCGTCGGGGAGCGAGGCGGGGGAGGGGGGGGGGGGGGGGGGGGGGGGGGGGGGTGGAGTGTGGGAGGCCTGGCTGGTGTCCGCTCCGAGCGGAGGACGGGTCGGCACGCGCTGGGCCACGGGAGCGGCGCGGTGTAGTGAGGCGAGGCGAGGGTGAGACCCTTCAGGGGCCGGAAGTGGTAAGCGCGACACCCGGGGCGGGAAGCAGGCGGTGGGCCGGGGGCGGGCCGGGGGCGGCGAGCTGAGTGCTGAGGTGTGGTCAAGGTGGCGCGGCGGCTCTGCTGTATAAATAACCCAGATTAATCTGGGCGGGCCGTACTGCCGCCCGCCGCCACTCGGCACGGCGCCCTGCTAACGCTGTGTAAGCCAGTCGCACCTAATCAGGCTGAATCAGGCAGTACAGGTGCCGCCTGGCTAGGCGCTGAGCGCCGGTCATAACAGCACACTGCCTGCCAGTCGGGATGGACGACCAGGCCTCGGCGTGGCTCGGCTCGGTCGCCAGTCAACGCCTGTGGTGAGGGACTTATGATTGGGGCTCCTTCCCCATTCCCGTCCCAACACCGTAAAAAAATATACCAATAGACCATTCCGCTAAAGCAAGAAAAGAGAAGAACCTGAATAAAAACTAAACAATGAGTATGAGAAACTTAGGCTGCGACGCTTCTAAGATGCCCAAAGAAGGCTTCGGACATCGGTCAACAGCCTAGGTTTCTCATACTCATTCTTTAGTTTTTATTCAGATTCTTCTATTTTCTTGCTTAAGCGGAATAGTCTATTTTGGGAAGCATTTCTCCAGAAACAGAGGCAAAGTGACACCAGTTTCTAAATTTTGGGGGCTCATTTTGACTACTATGTAGAAATATGCACTTCCTAATCATTTTAATATCGCTCTCAAAATGACCCCCGAAAATTTCGAAACTGATGTTCCTTCTCTCCTGTTTCTGGAAAGTTCCCGAAAACATGTACTTTTTTTTTTACAGTGTACGCCCCACTCCCCATCCTGTCCCCTCACTTTCTGCCTCCCTATCCCTGTGCCCTGTTCCTCCCCTTCCCCCTGATCCCGATTTCATCCCTTCAGCTTTTACCACCCTCGGCGTGGGTACCACATTACGTCAGCAGGCGACACAGGTAATAGTCCCGTTCATCCCGGATACCAGCGCTGGAGCTGGCTGGAGAGGGACCGCGACATATCTCCGGCGAGTCAGGCAAATGAATGGGATGCAGAGCAATCTAGCTGGAGCGTGTATTCAGATTAGAAACCGCACTACCAACGATATGTCTCCGCCATCTTGGACTCGCAATGCGCGCCGAATGAGCCTTGAACGTCTCTCCCAACGCGAGTACCGCAGCGTTTCTTTTCTGTTTAAGGAAGGGTACTTGCTGGTGGGTTTGGCAGCGCTCAGATTAATCGACTTAGGAGACTGGTACAGTCTCGTCGAAAGAAACCTTAGCAGGGAAACTATCACTCATGACGTCATCGACAGGGACGCAGCAGCAGCCATTCATCTTGGGGGTTAGTGTCAGTGACGCGCCGCGCCGCGCGGCACGTCAGGTGACGTCACATGCCGTCACGTCCGACCTGTCATAGCACTCCTGCGGCATCGTTTGCCCAGCACGCAACGAGCAGGGAAATCAAATCTCTGCCCGACGACCGTCAACTATTTCCGACAGACAAAGTGAATCATGTCCATTATCTCCCCACCCACCCACCCATGTTTGTCTGTCTGGCTGCCTGCCTGTCAAGCGGAGGACTCGCCAAACTCCAGAGTCGGGACGATATGGCCCGTTAACAAGTTACGAACCGCGCTGTCACTTACTCCGGTAAGTGATGCGAGAGCGATCAGGTCAACTCACTAAACACCTGTGCGTCTATACCCTTCTCGCGAGAGGTTCTACCGACAGTATTACTTCCTCCCTCATCCAAGTTTGCCTACGTGACCGTCCTATCTACAGCGACAAAGTTAGGTTAGGCGCGCGACAAGCAACAGAAACCTGACCTGCATCGGGATGTATGGTGGAAATTGAAATGTATTGTAGGACGGTTACATCACTCTGCTTGGTTGTCGATACCCCTCGCTCAACGAAACTTTACCCGTAATACTACTTCTACTTCTCTATCCTGTCAGCAGGGAAAGAGGATATTTATAGTATGGAGTAATTTCGCTCCTTTTCTTTTGTCCGTGAGTGTACGGTACGTTGAGCCTCAACTGGCACTGAGCATGTCGAGTGTGTGCTGGTTGAGACTAATGACACGGCTACGCAACTAATGTGATACTAGGGCAGGGCAGGACAGCCATATGAAGATCTACAACCTCCCCTCCCGGACTGCAGCGCCAGCCCAGTCGCGAGTATTGCGACACAACTCGCCCATTTCATAACGCGACACGGCGCGCCGAGTCGTGTCAACGTCAGAGTCCATGGCACTCACCCTTCCCCTCTACCATCACCGCTTCTTTATCCTGCGGCAGGGTCTTGGCGGTTCAAGCGGTCACCGTTCATCAGTTAACAATCGAGCGCGAAGCAAGGTTACGGGGAAGAAACGATCACACGAGCCGCCTCAAACCGCCAGCAAGCAGAAAGCTCGCTAGCCTCTCCCACCACGCCTGCCGCTGCCGCCTACACCGACTGACGGTGACCTGCCTGCCTCCGTTCATTACGACCTGCTCGTATTAAAGCCCAGTTTCTATTCATGTGCCTACGCTCTCCAACCTCTTCCTGCCCCACACAAGATTCATTACCCCTCCCTCTATCTCAACTCAGATGCAGGTCACCCTGGTCCCTGCCTTGCCCTGCCCTGCCCTCGCCTGCCCTGCCCTGCCCGACCCAGCCTCTGGAGTCTCACTTAGCGGCAGGGGAATGGGAAGGCGGAAAAGTTGACATATACACGAACGTGACAAGAGGTGGTTGTGGTTATTAACGATTGGTGGAAACGGAGGCGAAAACACGCCAAACTAGTACTTACGAATATACGACTTGAGCTGTGTACTCGTCAGCGTCAGTGTCAGTGCAGACGTGGTCACCGACCGTTCGGTATCGTTCGCGGGCATCGGACATGTATCGAGGCCGTGAAGGGGGTTGGTAGGCGAGGGCGAGTGCGTGACTTGCTTTACATTTCTAAGGTTGGCGGCGCTGCAGACCAGCAGACGATCGGACAGCCTAGTCTGGAGGCGGGCCTCGACGCGCCGCCGGATTTACGTGTTCCGCAGGAAATCGAACCAACGCGAAATTACAGAGTATTGAACGAAACGCCGCCCTTGCGTCTCGGAGGGACGAGGCGAAAGAACACGCCGAAAAGGAAAGTTCCGCGCGCGAGTTACAGAAGAAGTGCCTCATCATTTTCGATTTCGGCATTGGATTTGAAACGCTAACGCCTAATCGGTGAGTTCCTGTATATTCTTTGACAAAACATTTCGAAATAACTGTTACGTTAGACTTTAACAGATTTAAAATTTGAAAGCATTTATTAGATTTGGTAACGCTCCGTTGCAACAGTCGTGCCTAACCCAACCGTTGGACGGCCCAGAGCCTAGCGCGGTGTTTACAAACGGAGAAGAGCTGAGGTGCTCAGTAGCTGCTATTCATTTCGAAAGAATCGGATCGTAATGAACCAGGAACAGGGCTCATATTTAATATTGTCTTGTATATTTGGGTCTGGCTTGAGGACGTACAGTATTTCGTCACATCGCGTTTGACTTTGAAATGCTGTCGAGATAACTTACTGCTAAACGCAGCATCGGGCGTGTCGAGTCCGGGGCGAGAGCGGGCGAGAGTGAGACAGCGGCACACGGCCAGAACGGGGATTGAGTGTGAGTGAGACAGACTGACTGATCCGTGCTGCGGCCGTTGACTCTGCTATAGAGCGCTGCTTCCGGATCAATCGGCGGCTTGCGGATGCAAACTGTCAACACGCTCTGGCCTCTGCGTGGCGTGGCGTGGCGTGGCGTAGCTCGGCAAGCAGGGCCCGAGTTGAAAAGGAGGTGGGGGAGAGAGGGGAGTGGTGGCTGGTCCCTCCCCCTTACCTGCTAATGCAGAGGGATGCTAGCAGGGGAGCAGCGGCTTGAAGAGGTGTTCGGCAGTGGCTTGTAAACATTGCCGTGCAGCTCAGCCTGCTCCGCTTCGCCACCTGACGCCACTGCAGCCAGCGGCGTAGCCGATCAGGGCCAGTCAGTCACCAGCATATAGTCGGATTGCTGTATGGAGTCACATCCAACCGTCGCTTTCGTCGTCTGCTAGAATCACTTTACACATCATAGAACGGCATCCAGTGAAGATTGCAAGTCAAAACTAAGACGTTGCCGAGCTACGGCGTTCTCATCAGGACAACGGAATAAATAGGGTATTCCAATGATAGCCAGACAGGAAATAAGAAAAACGGCGAGGGGGGGAGAGGGGTATTCCCGCTGCAACTCCCCGCTCCCCCGCTCCCCGTGTCGTTTTGTTCTTCTTGTT